>JAECMU010018829.1:0-22427 GCA_016106625.1 Dracogyra subfuscus
TTTCTTTGAAGACGATGTTGTGTTAGTGAATGATTCCACTAAAGAGGACAGCTTCTTTGCAATGGTCGAGACATTTACAGAATAGGCTGATGTTCCATTGGTAATCTGAAAGAGCAACAAAAATGCTATAAAACCAACAATTATTTCTTGACTATTGATCATTACTTTAAGGTGAATCAAAATACTGACCATTGATAGCCTTCTCCCAACTCAAATACATATTCTTAACACTCATTCACTATTCCTGCTTCCTAAATGGGGCGGGACGTAGCTCAGTGGTACAGCGCTCGCTCGATGTGCGGTTGGTCTGGGATCGATCCATCGCTGGGCCCATTGGGTTATTTCTCGTCACAGTCAGTGCACCACGACGGGTATATCAAATGCCGTGGTATGTGCTATCCTGTCTGTGGGATGGTGCATATAAAAGATCCCTTGCTGCTAATCAGAAAGAGTAGCCCATGAAGTGGCGACAGTGGGTTTCCTCTCTCAATATTTGTGTGGTCCTTAACCAGCTGTCTGATGCCATATAACCATAAATAAAATGTGTTGAGTGCATTGTTAAATAAAACATTTCTTTCTTTGCTTCCTAAACCTAACAACTGGCAACATGCAGTGTTTGTAATGTGCTTTCCAAAAAATCATCCTGAATAAAACTACACCTAGGAATTCAGAATCCTAATGCATAGGGTTGACATTCTTCAGTGTGTATTATAATGAGATAAGTAATGAATAACAGCAGTGCAACTTTATGTATAATAATAATATTCAAAAACTCTGTGATTACTTCCTCACTTCATGAATATTTAATCTTACCTCTCACCTAGTATTAAATGCATTCCCCTCAAAAACTCATGAATGGTACAAACAGCTAAATTAGCTATAATCTTCCATTCCTCTTCTTACTTTCTCTTTTTATTCATATAGTGAGGTCAGGTTAATGTATGTCAGAAAGGAAAGGAAAGGAAAAGAATGTTACTGTATCAAATGAAGTAAAGAAATGCACTTTGTTTGAGGACTGGTAATGTGAAAAGAAAAGAAAGGTTAATACTCTGTTGTCAGGTTTTATTCAACTTAATGCCTTTACAAATATGGTACTTATTATACACTGATTTCTCTCTCCATTCATTCATATACTGAGGTCAGAAATGAAGGGAAGGTTAATATGTTAAATAATGAAAAATAGAGGTATATTAATATACTAACTAAAGAAAAGGAAAGGAATCTTAATAAAGTAAACAAGGACAGGAAAGGAAGGTAAATGTATTAAATAAAGGAAACAAAGGTTAATGTATTAAATAGAGAAAAGGAAGGTTAATATATAAAATAAAGAAAAGGAAAGTTCATATCTTAAATAAAGGAACAAATAATCATTAGATATTTTACCAGTTCCTTTAGTCTCTCTGTTCCCTGGTAGTTATCCAGCTCGGTGACAAGCTCAGTGAAATTGAGTTGACACATTTGGTGAAGGAAGCCGGACATGTTGAAGGAAGACGATGGCGGGACGGAGAACAAGACGTCCGAGTCAGTGCCACAGAACTGATCCCACGTTGCCATGGCAGTCGACCATGACATGGCCTTAACAACAGAACAAATATTATGACTTTTTTAATTAAAGTTTTACGAGAAAGATTAAGTTAATTACCAGGACTGAATCTGTCATTGAAAAAATTACCAATGTGATCTAACTTTGAATTTGATTACATTCAAAATGCTAATTTGGAAACACAGTTATTTAAAAAAGACTTAATTTCTGTTTATTTTGTGTGGCTAATTGAAATCTAATATGCTAGTGTTTTGGATCCAGTATAAACCCTGAAAGAGTAGTTGTGAAATATATTTATATCATTTAGAATTTATTAGGAACATGTTTGAGAGGAACTGTTGAATGAACTATCACTAATGTTTCCAAATATGTTTCATGTAATGTATTGATGATGTTGCACTGCATACGATTTCAACTTTTAAAAGATCAACTTTAGCTATATTCTCAATCTATTCACAATAAACCTACCTTTTCTGGTGCTTTGAGTGATGTATATATGAAAACTTCAAAAACATCTGGAAATTGGTCCACTAAGTACAATAAGTTGGATAGATTAGGGTAGTCTTTGAAGGCTTCGGGCAATGAAACTGAAAAACAAAAATTATATGCACAAATAGTTACATAAAATATTAACTTAATATATATATTCTCACTAATTCGTTAAAACAAAGTTAGGGTATTATAATAGTGTACAAGCCAATTTAAAGAAGTTAACATTTAAGTATTTTTGTCAGTAACTCCAGTTTGAATTAACATAGAAAAGGATAAAATAAATGTTCTATTTTTACCAACAATATTGATTTTAAAACAATAAAACAAGATATTTTATTTAAATCATTTATATAATGACTATATCATTACCCAAGACTCTTTTAAAAATATTTTAAATATAAAATATAAAACAGGCATCTTTGTTTAATTCTGTGTATAATCCCTAGGCTATTACCAAGACTCTGTTTAAGCCTCTCTTCGACCAAATCCAGAATGGCATCCAGGTACTGCAGGATCATGTCAAAGTTTGGAATCTTCTCAAACGATGCCAACATGCTGTCAATCATGGCCATCTGCCATTTTCTCATGAAGCTGCAAAACAAAATACAATAATTCAAAATTATTAACTTTTAATTTTAATAACACAGAGAAACGTACATGCATACAAATGAAAATATTTACTCATGTTATTTAGTCATGTTCAATGAAATGACTGACGAATACATAAGACAAAAACGATGATATTTTAAGTGAAAAGAATTGTTTAAAATAGGCCAGTGTGCGACAAATTGAAGAAAATGCTTATCATTTTCTCTGAAATATAAATACCTCTCATAATTAAGTGCAACTCACTTCCTACTTACTGATTGGTCCAAATATCCCAACAGCCAATCAAATGGCTGTAATACATGAAAATAAATTATATATTTCTAGACTGTCCATTTAAGACCCATATGAATCCACATGTATAACAGTAGATCTAACAGCATTGTGTTGACTCCCATGTCCAGGTGACATTTCATCTTTTAATAACAATTTAAATATTGACCAATTACACTTTGCTTTTATAGCATTATTCGGGAGCATACAAATTCTAAAAATATTGGGCAAGACCATTTATGCAACAGGCAAACTCGTTGGTCTGTTTCAATATTAAAAAAACAAGGGAAAAGTGCAGTAACAAACTTTGGATTGTATACTAGTATAAACAGATTTTATGTCAATACCATCACAGTTTATTTTTTCATCTTGAATTGGAATTTTATATACAATTTTATATTGCAATTAGTTTCCGGCATACTTCGTAATTCACCCGAATTATTTTGTATACCCTTGGCATAATCCCAAATATTTTCAAATTCTTTTCAAATAACTGACATGATTTTGCAAGTAAGGTTTTGATTGGTCAAATGAAAGGTCAACTGGACATGAGCTCAAACGGGCTGCTATTAGATCCACATGTAATAGTGGAGCTAATTTTAATTAGATTGAAGAATACCTTGGTTCTTCAAACTTCATCAAAGTTGTATTCATTTTGTCGACAAATCGCTGCCATTCTTTTTCGTACACAGTTTGATTCATCCAGCTTGTGTCAGTGAAGATGACAACAGTGGGTGGATGTTGAATGATTGACTGAAGCAGTGCTTGGTATCTCGAGTTATCATCCACCATTGTACTGATATTCACCTTCATTTCATCAGCAGTCAATTTGTCTGTGGACAATTTCTCTATCTGTAATACATACAAAACTCTTATTAAAAAAACCCACATCAGTTTAAACCACCCTTCATATCAATCTCCAAGCCATAATAACAGGGTTTTTTCTCAATTGTTTATGTTTGGCAAGTTCTCCATCTGTAATACATACAAAACTATCACTGAAAAAACCCACATCAGTTTGAACCACTCTTCACACCAATCACCAAGCCATAATAACAGGGGTTTTTCTTTTAAAAAATTAAATGATGGAGGTAAATAAATCCTGGAATCGTTGGTGGGTCTTGTTAATTAAGGAGATTAATGTGAGCATTTCAACGAAGAATAAAACAGAAACAGTGTTTAGGTGACTTGTACAGTTATCTGATGACATTTATTCTGGCTTTTCCCAGGAAAATTATGGAGATTTCTTTTATCTCTAGATTCCACTTCAGGAGTAAATATTTTTAAAACTTGAATATGAAATTATAAACTTATTATCACAGTAAAACACTAAATTAGTTATCCTTCAGTTACTGTAATTCAGGAAATTAACGCGACATTAATTTATCGCGAGTCGATAACCCTAGCCAAAATCACGACATGAAATTATCGCGATATCGACTCTTACTTGCAACAATAAATATGTCAGATATGTTAGACCAGTGGATTAAGACCTCATGATTTATTCTCAATATACGACCATTCCGCCAAAAGTGGTTATAACAATTACTTTCGAGTTTTAATTCTTCTGTAAAGCCTTGTTACTTTTGCGATTCCGCGTACTTCCGGCTAATATTTTCTTAACAACTTTCATTGGCTAATTAATTATGTCGTTGTTCGGAGTTATTTTAATTGATTGTATGCGGACGAGGTGTCGGCCGGTTTTGAGACCCACTCACCCAAGGTCGACTTGAGGATTAGCGTTCTGAAACCCATTCACGCTCGATGGATTGTGTTGGTGCTCGATAAGGTATCAAAGAACAAAGACAACATCATGCGTGGGTGGCAAATGGCTGGACTCTGTGATACCAGTAAATAAGACAATGCGTAACCGAGTGTGACATGTTTATGCAAGTTTGTGTGATGTTTGTTTCGTTTTATCCATTTGAACTTTATATTTATTAACAGATTTTAACAAATAATTTTTTTTTATTTTTTTTCACTAGACGTTTATTTTTATAAATGCGACATGAAATATTCGCGACAGGATATTATCGCGACCTACTTCTAGACGCGTTTTTTGCAATAATATCCTGTTCGCGTTAATTTCCTGAATTACAGTATTTAATATTTTGGATATTAAAAGCAAAATTCCCATTTTTGTATTAAATGATTCTATATTTTTTAAGTCAATGCCATAGCAAACAAGCGTGCACTACAACAGCTTGTTCTGAATGTGCACGTGAAGTCCTATGACCTGACCTGACAAGTTAAATTTGAGCACTGTAACACTAATTTGGTTTCAAATGTCTCACAACAGTCATGAATTCTTTAAAACCATTCCAGTGGTCCTTGAGCTCTTAAGCAGTCTGCAGGTCTCATATCATTACACCACAAAATAATAAAATGAAACTAACACTATCAGTTCATGACACCACTTACAGCAATGACAAATTCCTCAAATCCATTCCAGTGGTCCTGGAGTTCCTGTAGCAGCACCGTGATATTGATGTTCAGCCCACACACAGCAGTCTGCAGGTCTTTAGCACTGACATTGTTACCGGACGAGGCAAGCGATTCCAGGTCAAAAACATCTCTGAACACCGACAGATCCCCACATAGTTGGCTTGAATTCAGTAAAACGGCTGCCTGAAAAACAAATATAACAACTGTGTAACAATAATTTGACCAAGCAATCTAGAGAGTACTGCTAAAGCACATGATGTCTCTTGGCTACATGTACCTGGTTCAATCAATTTTCATATCTCCTAAGATCAAGGGCCATAACTCTGTCACAAATGCGCAAATGGATGGATGGATGGATGGATGATGCATGTATGGATGCATGGATGGATGCATGGATGGATGGATGGATGAATAGACAAAACTTGTAGTTCCCAGTAGAGGAATAAAAATGTAATACAACCATTCCTTCATGACATTTATTTTTAAAACTAGCAGAATTAATGATGGCTATGCATCATGTATTTTTTATGAAATCTCATACTGAAGATTTTTGGCTGTATTTTAATAGCGGCCACAATTAATCTTATATTTTCTTTATTGGATGGTGAATATACTTGACCAATTCAAAATAACACACAGCTGAGAGTATCAAATATAATATATTGCATGGCAATCTAACTAACGTATTAGATGTCTACAAAATGTATGACACAGTAGAGTAAAACAAATAACACACACACAGCTAACAGCAAAAATGCAAGAATGTTTGATATGAAAACAAAGAATAAAGTTTTATAGATATGAAACAATACCTTGTACATGTACAGCAACAGGTATAAAAAAGGAAGAAGTTGGTTTTGTTTAACAACATCACTAGAGCATATTGATTTGTTAATCATTGGCTATTGTATATCAAACGTTTGCTAATTTTGACATATAGTCTTAGAGAGGAAACCCACTACATTTTTGTTTCCAATAGTAGCAAGGGATATTTTATATGCACCATTCCACAGACAGGATAGCAGATACCATGAACTTTCATATATCAGTTGTGGTGCACTGGCTGGAATGAAACATATCCCAATGGGTCCACCAATGGGGATTGATCCTAGACCGACTGCGCATCAACCAGGCACTTTACTACTGGGCTACGTCCCACCCTTAGTAACAGGTATAATGCATGGCAAAAACAAAAAGCATGAATAGCATAGATATAAAGAGAGAATATAGTTTGATGAATGTGATGAAATAAATACCTTGTTCGGATCCATGATAAACTGAATCGCAGTATCCAGGCCCATTGTGTTGACTTCTGGGATGAGCTCGATGGTGTGAACAATCCTTCGCAATTCGTCAGACCCCAAGTAGTCCAAGATGTTGATTTCTGTTGTTGCTATAGAAACCATCACACAATATGTATGTAGGTGAATGTTTAATTATGGTGTCCGACATCTACCATCTACAGTTATAGAATGAAGGAAATGTTTTATTTAACATCACACTCATCACATTTTATTTACAGTTATATGGCATCAGACATGTAGTTAAGGACCACACAGATAAAGAGAAACAAAACCTGCTGTAGCCACATCACAGACTACTCTTTTAGATAGAAGCAAGGGATCTTTTATATGCACCATCCCACAGACAGGATAATACATACATGTACCACTGCCTTTGTTATAGCAGTTATGGAGCATTGGTTGGAATGAGAAATAGCACAATGGGACCACCGATGAGGATCGATCCTCAGCTGACTGCACATCAAGCGAGCACTTTATAACTGGACTACATCCCACCCCTCTACAGTTATACATAATAACTGGTTTATCGTGTAGTAAAATTGGCTTTACTGGTTTGTACAACAGGGTGTGGAAATTTAAAATCTTGCATAAACAGAGTTCGAGTTACATGTTTTATAACCCAAAAAAAACCAAGTACTCAAAAAGACTGAAATGTGACACACATGTGTTTTTAAAACAATGAAAAATGCATTTTGTGTTATATGAAATACCAGGATGACCAGGAAATGGATAGTCTAAACAATAAAATATAAGTAATGTTTGATTTCAGTTATCATAAACAGCTCTAATAGTGAGGAATATGTTGTAGTGTTTAAAAACTAGGGTCTGTCCCTAAAACAATGTTTCTCTCTACTGTATTTGTATGAAATATCATTATAGTGTGTTACATGTTACATTTATGTGCTTTTAACCTACAACTAGTTTCTACTGGTCGATTTTGATGACTGATTAAAGCAAGGTCATAAATGTATACTATCAGATTATGACTTTTTATGTCACACATGTGATGTCACACACAATGTCACACACATTACAAAATAGCTCATTTCACCTCTAGGTACTAGGTAGCTGAAATAACAGAAATACTAGCTTTCCCACTTAATATA
Organism: Dracogyra subfuscus; assembly: GCA_016106625.1. Classification (NCBI taxonomy): domain Eukaryota; kingdom Metazoa; phylum Mollusca; class Gastropoda; order Neomphalida; family Peltospiridae; genus Dracogyra; species Dracogyra subfuscus. Next base: position 7,770 of record JAECMU010018829.1, read on the forward strand.
TATGGTCTGCAGTATAAAGATAATAACTAGTCAATGACGTAGGATATCGATTTTATCCTGTTTAGATTGAAAGAGAAATTCTGCTCGGCTCTTTATTCTCACAGGATAAAGCAGATATTCTATGTCATTAACTAGTTATTCTCTATTTAGTAAACTTACAATTGAAGTCTTCCAATACTGTTATCAGGAACTTGTAGAACTTGTGTTGTATGTATACGCCTGCATATGCAGATTTAATGATGAGGTCTGAGCTTGTGTTTGAACCAAACATTGCACCCCAGTCGAGTTTGTCCACATTCTTTTGGATGGAATCCATCAAAGACAGTAACCTGAAAAACAATGGTCAGGCAGTGAAGTTAGTGACAATCCAGATACTTGCACAGTGTACTTGGCATATAAAACATTATCTAGTTTAAAATGAGGAGATTATGCAAGTTTGTGACAATCCAGATACTTGCAGAGTTTACTTGGCATATAAAACATTATCTAGAGTTTAAAATGACGAGATTACACAGGGAACAAGAAAATATCGTAATATATGTTTAAAAAAAGTGTGTTTTGTTTAATGACACTACTAGAGCACATTAATTTATTAATCATTGTCTATTGGATGTCAAACATTTGGTAGTTTTTACATATAGCCTTAGAGAGGTACATGTAGGCCTACATTTTACAATTAGTAGCAAGAGACTTTCAAATCCAATAGCCATCTGGCAAGTGAATTAAAACAAAATCTAGAACCCCTGCTACCTGCTATCTCAAATTTGGAGACAGCAATTAGCAACTAGAGTAATTTTATATGTATATTCCTGTAAACAGCATAGTACAATACCATGGCATTTAATGTACTGACAGTCGGGCACTGGTTGAGGTGGAACAAAATGAGGAGTCCATCCAGAGTGATAGATCCTATGACCCATCACACATCAGAGCAGGCACTCTACCATTGAGCTGCATCTCGCTCATAAATGGGGTTAATATTAGATCACTGAGGGTGGGCTTGGGGGTGCATACATATGCCCTTTAATGCATGTTTGTGACACGTAAATGTTGCAAATGACTGTTGGAATTTTAAGCACCTCCTAACCTGGAAAATAATTCATGTGTATAAATTTTGCCATAATTTTTTATAATGTTGGGTGCAGGTCAGGTCAGGTCAAGTCAGGTCAGATCAGGTCATAGAGTTCAAATGCACATTCAGAACAAACTGTTGTAGTGAACACCATCCAGGACAGAACAAAATAAAATTTATCTGCATTCATTTTTCTTTTTCACCTGGTTCGTAGTCATTTAATGGCATCCCAGTATACACTGGCTGACATGTTTTTAACTCATAGTGATGGTGACATTTTCTGTAAAACGTTTCCCACATAAGACCAAAAGGTTTGTTTTATTTAACGACGCCACTATAAGGTACATAGATTTTTTATCTTGTCATTGGCTATTGGTCGTCAAACATATGGTTATTATGACACTGTGTTATAGAGGATACGCTGTCGCCACATAGGCTATTCTTTTTCAACAGGCAGTAAGGGATCTTTTATTTGCACTTCCCACAGGCAGGATAGCACAAACCATGGCCTTTGGTGAACTAGTTATGGATCACTGGTCCGTGCAAGTGGATAACGCCTACCCATTGAGCTTTGTGGAGCATTCACTCAGGGTTTGGATTTGGTATCTGGATTAAAAATCCCATGCCTCAACTGTGATCCGAAACCCATTACCTAGCAGCCTGTAGACCGATGGCCTAACCACGACGCCACATAAGACCACTTCTGTCAGTTAGCAACAATAGTTATTTTACATTACATGACTCTTTATAGTTTTCTTAATACTTACTTATCTGTGCCCATTTGCTCCAGCGATTTCATTCCTGCTACAAAGTCCGTCCACTTCATGTCAATGGCAGTGATGTTAAAGGGAGATAAGTCAAAGCTACGAGAGTAAGATAATCTAGACATGATCTTATTGTACTCGTCGATGCTTTCGAAAACACGAGTCCAGTTCAATTTCACATCTGGCAGATTGTTCATGTTTCCAATCAACAAAGCCATCTGGGAGAAAAAATGGTGTTATTTTATTTTGTGTATTTTAACAAACAAAGAAAAGGAATATTTATTTAACGATACCTCAGCACATTTTAAACTAAGACTATTTTGGTTTCTTACATAGAGATTCTTATATGAGCTTGTGTGTTGTATTGATTTTACTGAAGAGAGTGTCAGGATTCTTGTACTGCCCAAGTGAGAATGAGGGTAATACAAGAATCCTGACAGGAGTTTCGTAAAATCAGTATGACTCGCATGTGAGTGTAATAATTTCTTTATTATCCACATTATTCATATTATTATTTTTACAAATAATTAGGACCATGTCAATATGTTTTACATCACAACTAGAACGAGACGACAAAATGATGCCATTTTGGTAAGCAATAATTACACAGAGCTAAGACTGCGAAAGCTACATTATATTATGACATTAATTCCAAAAATTATATCAAATCAAAACATGTTATCAAACCTCATCATTGTATTCGGCCAAGTCTGGGTTATACTTGCTCATTTCCAGCCCAAATTTGGTCCAGTTCAAGGAACAGGTCAAGTTCTCAAACTCCTTGAGGCTAGGTGTAGATACGACCAAGAAATCTGTTAGCCAGGTCATAGAGCAGTCAGGTGCTGCCTTGAAACCATCAGTGAAAAGTTTTTCTAGAAGCTGAAATAAAATATCAACTTTATAACAGAGATACTTGTTTAAAAACAGCGTATTTTGGAATTAAATTATTAGAACAGTGGTTAATGTTTAGAACATTTCACTGGTCTTAATACTTTCATGGTGTTCCAGTATTTAAAAGAAAGCTACTAAGTACGTATGAAAAGGTTTCTTTTGACTTGTTTTTATTTCTGAGAATTGGAATGACATATTTAATGTCTGCCCCCAAAAATATATAAAACTTAATTCTTCAACGCTCGCACTGTTAGTAGCTACATATAAGTTGGCTAATTTTTACCAAAAAATGGCTAATAAAATTTACATGTGGTTAAAATATTGGCTAAGCCATTTTCTATCTACTGATGTGAACAAACAATAACAAGAATTGATGTCATCCAGAATACTGCGTAATGAAGTTTGCTATGTTTAATAATGACTGTTATTAATTCCGCATGTATGAAAGCAAAGATCTGTAGCTTGTTATTCTAACTTTATAAAGTCTTTGAACCAAATAAAAGACTGACAATGTGTGTCAATTTCAATATACATGTACATGCTATTTCTGGGTTGAAAGACAAGCAGGCAATCCCAAGCTGTCAGTGCAAAAATCGGTCACATTCTACAATCAGATGATATTGCATGTGTCAAGAGACATGGTTGTGGATTTTAAACAAAATGCATACATGCAAGTAAACATTGATGTACATTTATAAAAAAACAATAGTTGTTCACATCAATGAATACTGAACTGCAGTTTTGTTTATTTCTTTTGTCTTGGATAATTTCGCACCCATGGTCGAGAACATGCATGCAGATCGTTTTACAGGAAATGAACATGCAGTATTTATACAAATTGCAGTCAAACGTACACCAAACGAAGTTATTGTACCATGATAATAACATTTGTTAGATAAAAGTTAACTAGATTTTAAATAGATTGTAAATATCAATTTCATTATGGGATGTAAATATCAATTTCATTATGGGATGTAAATGGGATTGCTGTAACAAGATGAAGACAATAGTCATACCCCGTTAGCTGAAATCAACAACAAGCATTTAACATGATGCTGAAATCAACATGGCAAAAATTATGAAATTGTTGGGGGTAGGAAACTGAAAAAATCTGAATTCAAACTAACATAAAGAATACTATTTTAAACAAATAATGAAAAATGTATCAGCTCTAATAAATTATTTGAAAAAAAGAAAGGAAAGAAAAAACCCTCCATAAATATCTACCCATCCCCACATGTAAATTTCTTGATTTAATTCCTTAGAAGCGGGGGTGGGTGACTGCAGGAGGCACTGGCCTCCAACTTTGAAATAATATATTAACTGGGGATACGGTTTTGTTATTCAGATTTATTCCAGTTTGTACATAATTAGATGAAAAAGATACATTTTCATATTCAATTCGGCTAATTGTTTGGCTACAGGTATTTTGATCCAGGGTTGTTGCTTTCAAAACAGTAGTTAAACATATTCTAACTTTTAACTGTCAACTTTATCTGGGTTACCATTGAAGATGATGAAAGACAGACCATTTAAAACATTGTAAACTTTAAAATACTTAACCGGCCTCGGTGGCCTAGCGGTTAAGTCACCGGAAAACAGGCTGGTAGGTACTGGGTTCGCAGCCCGGTACCGGCTCCCACCCAGAGCGAGTTTTTAAGGACTCATTTGGTAGGTGTATGGCCGCTACACCCTCTTTTCTCTTACAATAACAACTAATCCACTAATTTCTATTCTGTCCTGGACAGACAGCTCAGATAGCTGAGGTGTGTGCCCAAGACAGGCGTGCGCTATAACAGCTTGCTCTGAATGTGCACGTTAAACAATATTGAAAATGAAAATACTTTTGCTTTCCAGAAACAATTAACATGACCTGTCACCTAACTGCAGTCCCCATCTCCAGTTTCATTAACATATGAAGAGTAAATACAGTGACCCATTATTCTCTTATTAACAGATGAGCTTCACAAAGATATCTAAATAAACCAACTTTTCCTACCTTGTCTGGGTTAATGATGGTATTTTTCAGAGCTTCAATTAGGTCGGGAGTGACCTTGGCCATCTGGATGACATAATCCTTGAAGTCACTCGGGTACATGTCTATCATATCCATCATGCTCGATGAATCTGAAATATATGTTCAGATGAATGTCAAACATCTGTAAAGGGCAATTTCATATAAGTATTTCCTTTTTGTCCCATCCAGAACACTGGGGGTTTTTTTTGCTAATAATTTAAAAATGTTAGAAGATTGTAGAGACCTATGGCTGTATATATACTGCACTTAGAATAGGACTAAATGCTAAATTACACAGATTTGAATTATTATTTACATGATTTGCAATGAACAGAGCTCCAGATGAGGCAAAAAGGAGATATTTTTGTCAAATGGCCCTAAAGTTACTGACTTAGAAATGCCATTAGAAATGCTACAGCAAATTCAGTTGAAAATTTTTAAGCATTACATCTTTATCCAGAATCCGACTAAAATATAAACGTCACAGATAGGATGCTCATATTCACTACTGAAGTGAAGATTGGAGCAACTATGAGAAGAAGAGCTAGATTAAGTATAAAACTAGAGTTTAACATTGAGTGATACATACTAGCGAGCACAACTCTGTAGTAGCTATTCATGAATCTCATGTAGGCGCTAAAAGCCTTGAAGCCATGTTTCAAGGCTCTCCAAGATGTCACGTTGATGAGCTGAGTGTCAAGGCCATCCAACACCTGCAGCGAGATCTCGGACATCCTGAAATTGAAGGTAAAGTTTGTTTTGTTTAACGACACCACTAGAGCACATTGATTATATAATTATAGGCTACTGGATGTCAAACATTTGGTTATTTTGACATTTAATCTTAGAGTGAAAACCTGCTACAGTTTTCCATTAGCAACAAGGGATCAGCACCATCACACAGACAGGATAGCACACACCACAGCCTTTGATATACTAGTCATGGTGCACTGCCTGGAATGAGAAATAGCTAAATAGTTTGTTTTGTTTAATTTATTAATCATTGGCTATTGGATGTGAAACATTTGGTAATTTTGACATTTAGTCTTGTGAAAATCGCTACATTTTTTCATTAGCAGGAAGGGATCTTTTATATACACCATACCACGGACAGGATATCACATACCACAACCTTTGATAAAACAGTCGTGGTGCACTGGCTGGAACAAGAAATAGCCGAATAAGCCTCACAGACTGGGATCGATCCTAGACCGACTGTGCATCAAGCGATAACTTTCCCAATGGGCCCCCATATTTGATCAGGTAATATGGTTTTGTTATTCAGATTTATTCCAGTTTGTACACAATAAGCTGGAAAAGATGCATTTTCATATTTATATATAAATACTCTATACAGTACTGTGTAAAACAATTTTGGCTAAAGCATTTTCAATATGGCTAATAAAAATTCCATCTGGCTAATTTTTTGTCTACAGGTATTTTTGATCCAGGGTGAGCCCATTACGGGTTACAGATATATGGGTTTTTAGTCTCCATGTTAAAGGCACATCAATGACTTCTTATTCATTAGAAGTATGATTGAAGTAGGGCTAAAAAAAAGAAGAGTAAAATAACAAAGCCACCCTGTGACCATATAACCGTATCACAGAAAATAACAAATTAATATTAAACACAGTTAGCAATATGTTTGTGAAAACCACAAAATAATGATTATTTTAGGAAAATCAAGTAATGGTATGTAAGAATTATTATTATACATGTGTACCATTGAAAATTCCACTGTGTGAAATCCTTTAGCACCCAGTTAGATAACGATCTCGTTGCTATGTCAACATTATTATTATAGTGCTGAAAATCACTTTGTGAAATAATTTAGCGCCTAGTTAAATAATGATCTCGTTGTTATGTCAAAATGTTTACTATATTACTGAAAATTCACTTTATGAAGTCCTTTAGTGTCCAGTTGGATAATGATCTCATTGCTATGTCAACATTATTATTATGTCACTGAAAACTCACTTTGTGAAATCCTTTAGTGCCCAGTTAGATAATGATCTCGTTGCTATGTCACCATTTTTATTATATCGCTGAAAACTCACTTTGTGAAATCCTTTAGTGCCCAGTTAAATAATGATCTCATTGCTAAGTGAACATTATTTTTATGTCAGTGAAAACTCACTTTGTGAAATCCATTAGCACCCAGTTAGATACTGATGATATTCCTTTTTCAACAGCTCTGGTGATCTGAGTGAAGTTCACCTGAGAGAAGAGATTCCATGGACCGACAAACAGAGACTCAGCCTGACCAGGCTGTTTTGTCATGTCCACCAATCGCTCGGTGTAATCCAAGATGTCTGCCCAATCAAGTTCAGTGTCATACGTGCTGTTTTCTTTCATCACAGTTTGGATCTGAAATTAAATCAAGCTTATGTAGAGTGTTTGAAATAGAACATTAATTAAAGTAAGATGTTGTTTTATCTGGCCTCTAACAGTGATTCAAATATACAGTCAATTCTGTGTTAAGCAGACACCAAAGGCTGTATCAAACAGTGGCCTTTTAACATAGATTGATTTAGGAGAATACAAACGTGGCCTTTTAACATAGGTTGATTTAGGAGAATAAAAATGTGACCTTTTAACACAGGTTGATTTAGGAGAATACCAAACGTGGCCTTTTAACACAGGTTGATTTAGAAGAATAAAAACGTGGCCTTTTAACACAGGTTGATTTAGGAAAATACAAATGTGGCCTTTTAACACAGGTTGCTGCTAGACAAGGTTTCACTGTACATGTATTGCAGTTTTTACTTGAGATACATTATCCGATTATAACATGCTTCTTCTGCATTCGACTTAATAACACTTAAAGGTGCAGAAACTAGTCTTAACCAATAAACAAAAGGACACCAAGTTTAGTTAATTTACAAACCTGTAACTCATTTGGATAAAGTTACAACAGAGTGAAAGAAGAGACTGATGTTAAAATGGGAAATATCCTTAAAAATAGAGTAGAACTTGAATTAATAAACAGAGACTTCACAGATGCATGTGAATTTTAAAAAATATAAAAAATGCATTGTTTGATATTGGAAACACCAGGACGACCAGAAACACTTTGGTTCTACAGAAATGGATAATTTAAAGAATACAACAAAAGTAATGTTTGATTTCTGTGATAATAAACGGCTCTAACAGCAACAAATATAATATAGTTTTTAAAAACCCTCCCAGTCCAGATCATGCTACGCTCCTGTTAGGCCCCTGTTGTTAATTTTTCTTTGTAATTGTCTGTTTTGTCACTAAAACCACTTACATCTTCCACCAGTGTGGTGAATCCTGTCTGGGTAGAGATGACATCGGCAATCACAGCCGTCCAGTTGGTATCACACAGCAAGGATTCCAGTTTATTCGCTGGCACATAGGCAGGCAGCTGCATCAGATCTAACCATCTGTCCTGGCATATCTGCTGCAGTGGATCTTTTGATGAAATCACAGTTTTGAGCTAAATGAAAGATTGTACAGATCAAGAAAGCTGCAATGATCAATTCACTCTTAAGTATTACCAATTTCGAATAATGCAATTCACAACATGTAAATCAAACCCTTTTTTTTAACATTTCAATTCAATCTAAATCATTAAAAATTATGGTTGTATACAATATTATTGTAAATACATGTCTGGTTTTGTTGGTTTTTATTTTAATAATTAATAATATTATTGTTATTTTTATTGTTATAAATAGTAAGAAGGCCTCTGGGGAGAATAGTCTGGAACTAATTGAGTTACCTTCTATAAATAAAGATTTTATTATTATTATTATTATTAAAGGGACATACCCTAGTTTCAGTTCATGAAACTTAACATTAAGTTTAGTTCAATTTACAAACCTGTAACACATTTTGATAAAGTTACAATTGAGTGAAACATGAGTCTTTGACTTTGAAATGGTGAAATACCCTCTAAAATAGAATAAAACTCGACTACGTAACTGTTACTTCTCAGAGGCACGTGCCTTTTTAAAAATATGAGAAATGCATTTTGTGATATTAAAAAACATCAGGAAAACCAAAAACACTTCGAATGTACGAAAATGGATACTTTAAACAATAAAATTTAAGTAAAGTATGATTTTAGTTATCAAAAAACGCCTCTAATAGTCAAAACCATGTCTTAGTGTTTAAAAAATAGGGTATGTCCCTTTAAAAAAGCAATGAAAGTCTCAACTCATATTGTTATTGAGATATTAGAATTACAAACATGTTTGCATGCTTCCATGAGATAATTGTTCAATTCAATTTAATTCTTTACTACTGTAAGCATTTGCTGGTTGGTACAAACAATATACATGATTGTATAATTAATTGTATGGCTAGTGGAAAATATAAATAGACAATGGTTCAAAGACGTCTGTCGAAGACATAACCTCAGACCAGAGTGTTTGGTCAAATCTAAATGACAAAACCATGGCGCAGTCAAAATCGTATCTCTGCACAAGGTTGCACACCACCATTTATTTTCCAATGGATCTACATGCTAATATTGCCTCGGATAAAATTGTGTAAAAAATAGCATGGTATCGCAAGGATTAAGTGACTACCAATTTTTGAACCTACAGTCACTTGTCGACTGACATGTAAAAAATCAATACGGGTTGACCACAAAAAAATTTCATTATCCATCCAAATGTCGGGGCCCCGTCCATTTTGCTATTATGCACCCATTTCCATCTGACCGCACAACGCACTGACTCAAAGACAGGGACCTAGGTAACAATGGTTTGTAACTTTCAGTGGGGTGGGGGAGGGGGGCAGGATCTGGCTCAGTTGGTAGGACACATGTCTGAGGTCTTTGATTGTCATTAAGGATTGAAACCTTTGGTAAAGCAAATTCTCTGATTTGATTTTTCCCATCCCAACCAGTGCCCCATCACAGGAGTGTCAAAGTGTGTGGTATGTGCTGTCCTGTCTGCTAACATACAAACAAGAACAGATCCTTTGTTACTAATAGAAAACAAATGTAGCAGATTTCCTCTGAAAACTATGTGTTACAATTACCAAATGTTTGAAATTCAATAGCTGGTATATCAAAGGCCATGATATGTGCTACCTTGTCTGTTGCATGGTGGATATCAAAGATCCCTTGCTACTAATTTATAGAAAAATGTATCAAGTTTTCTCTCAAAGGCTATATGTCAATTTATATCCAGTAGCCAATGATTAATAAATCAATGTGATCTAGTGGAAGGAAATATTTTATTTAATGATGCACTCAACATATTTTATTCATGGTTATATGGCGTCGGAGTGATCTAGTGGTGTCACTAAACAAAATAAATTGGTTTTAAACAAAATCAGTAGACTGGAAAAGCCCACTGAGTTAGTTTAACACGGACATACATGTACTTACCATATCTGTATGGTTGACGAGAATGCGTACTGATCCTTCCACTAGTTGAGGTGCGTATGTTGACCAGTAGTGTAGCATCTGGCTCGGCACCGAGGATTGGGAATATACATCTATATAAGGAAGAAACAATCAATATATTGAGTTAAAATAACAGTAATCTGAAAATTTTTAAATTATTAAATTGGTTATAAAAAGGTGTCTATAAAATGTAATTAGAGGCCTTAATATAGGCATTTTGCCTGCTGGCCAATCCAAAAACTGCTAAAATATAACATGAATAAATATTGTTTAAACTAAAACGATATTATTATTACTGTATTCAAAATCATATCTCTGTACAATAGTGTTCAAAGGACATATTGACAAAGTAGAGATATGTACATAAAATAACTGTAAACACAGACATTATTTATGTTCATAATATTATAACACTACAGTCTAAAACTATTACAAAATTACAGTGTGGTCTAGAACAACTATTGTTGTTTGGGAGTTTTAAAGATGAAAAATAACTATCAACGACTGGGTAAATATTTTAATGTTAGTATTAAATCCAGCATTAATTAATCTATTAATGGGCCAAATTTACAAAGCCTTTTATGTCTTACATGCATGTAATTACATATATTTAAACTACTTAAACATTTGTGTTTAAAGGGACATACCCTAGTTTCATGAAAATTAGCATTAAGTTTAGTTTAATTTACAAACCTGTAACACATTTTGATAAAGTTACAATTGAGTGAAACATGAGTCTTTGACTTTGAAATGGTGAAATACCCTCTAAAATAGAATAAAACTCGACTACATAACTGTTACTTCTCAGGGGCACGTGCCTTTTTAAAATTATGAGAAATGCATTTTGTGATATTAAAAAACATCAGGATGACCAAAAACACTTCGAATGTACGGAAAGGGATACTTTAAACAATACAATTTAAGTAAAGTATGATTTCAGTTATCAAAAGACGCCTTTAATAGTCAAAACTATGTCTTAGTGTTTAAAAACTAGGGTATGTCCCTTTAAGAAAAACAGGCTTCGTAATTTTGGCCCAGTGTGCTTTGATAACATACCTTTCAACAACTTGAGGTGTTCGTAGGAGAACTTGATGGCAGTTTTAACAACATGCACATACATTGGGATCGGATATGGCAGACTGCTGCTTTGTATGGCATATCCCCAACCTCGCATTATACCAAGGAAACTGAAAATAATCAACATTTAGATAATATAATATATGAATACACCCATATAAACACAGCCATGGCCTAGTCCCAGTTTAGTGCTAAGATCATGTTTAGTGCATAATGTAGTTATGTAGTCAAAGTGATCTTGGCACTAAGATCACTTTGAGAAACAGGTCTCAGGGTTATTTATATACATGTATAGACAGATACTAAAATATGATGCAATTTCACTGCTTAGTAACACACCCTGCAATATGGCCAAACAAAATAAATTTCTGGTCTCTGGTCAGCGTGTGTGTCGATTTTGACCCTCGCAACTTTTTTTTTTTCCCCACTGTATACCGACAATTACTGGGCTTTACTTGCTATGATGTAAAACGGCATTTGGAGCCCAAATTCCATCGTGAATGAATTAGGATGTGCATTCTGATTTCAATTCAAATATGCCCCTTATTTTGGTGCAATCCATGTTTTAAAACAATATATATTTTAAAAACCCTGTAAAAAGCTGCATTGCTGCATCAGTTCTGGAACTTTGATCTGACCAGAGATCGACATTTTTGTGTGTGGCCTAACATAGCTGATACAACAATACTGTAATAATAACATACCCAGCTGCCACGTAATTCTGATCCAGCATCTTTAGCACTGGCTCCCACTGCCTCTCGTGTAGGTCAACGTTCTTCAGGTTTAAGTTGGTGAAGAGATTCCTCCAGGTGGCGCCAGTGATGTTCATGAAGGACTTGAGTTTGTCCTGGAACTCGGTGGACCGCATGTACAGGAGAGTGATGTTCGATTCAGAAGACTGGAGATTGCCAGTCAGCAGTTCCTGGATGTGCTGAACCGTTTCATTCATCTAACAGAGGAAAAGAACATTTGGTTAAGGGCACACCTCAGTAGATTTTAAACTATAGCTATGTGCTCTCTAACATAAGGTTATTTTCTTCAGAAATCCATCCAATCAAAATTCATAATCCCACCCATTCATCCATAAAATCCATCCATCCATCCACCCACCCAACCATTAATTCATCTGTACCATCATCCATTCATACATCCAATCATTGGTTTAGTTTCTGACAAAATGGACATCCACAAAAAACTCAGACATACCAAGGTTGTGACATTTTGTACACGTAGTCCCTGCAGAAAGTTGTGCATGATGGTAGAAACATTTCCATGACATAAGTTCTTCTTGAGATCGATCAGCTCAGTCTGCGAGATGGTGGCGTTCAGTTTATTGAGAACATCAAAACAGAAAGTCTGGAAAGTAAACGATGACTGGAACAGTTTCTGAAAAGAGAAAACAAAACTTCAGTATGACAAAACCACTAACAAATAGACGGAGATGAAATTAACTGATAAAATTGTTTTAAAATCCCTCCAAAGGTCGATGCTATCCTGTGACCAGAACAGGAAGTGGAGGACTCATTGGCATTTTTAAGCTATTTCACTGGCTGTCCAGACCAATCTACTGACATAGGGGAAAATGCCATTGGTTAAAGGTCAGGATAAAGACAAAAGAAAATAGTGCCTTACTGTCATCAAAGAATAAGCATGGGTGGGAATTATTGAACTGTAAAAAAGAGGAAATCTAGAGGTGTCCTGGAAATTCTTGAAATCCTAGGTTAAAATCTGTGCCATCTGACATATTTTGGAGGAAAGGGCGATTAAAATGCAAGGAAATGAAATGTTCCATGACAGGAAAACAGCTGGTCCGAGGAGAATTCCCACCCCTGATAAGGTCTGGCCCATGCTTATAAAACATTTAGAGTCTAGACTCACTCTATTCATCGTCATGGCAATGTCATACAAAGTGCATGTCAATGACATCATTAAAGATTTGTGTCTACTCTAAAGTTTTATAAACACAGGCCTAGCAATAGTTTTTAAGTAATCTGGAATTTTAAAATTCCATCTCTGTGACAAGGTTGTGACCTGTTAAAATCACAGTCTAATGTAATTGGGGAAATACCATTGGTTAGAGGTCAGGTTAAGTAGTGGAAACAAAAAGGCTTCTCAGAAATTAGGTATTTATATCAAGGAATATTAAGTGTTATACACATGTATGTAATACGTAAACTGTGATACACTGTTTTCACAGTATCTAAACTGTGAACCCAAATACTTGTGGGTGTAAAATGGTTAAAGTAAACTGCATAAAGTGTTGTTTTTTAAAACCAGATATAAACAATTGGCATCAATCGGACTGTTTTTTTTTAAACACACAAATAATGGGTAAAATGCATAAATATGACAGAGTACCAGATGAATTATTTCTAATATGGATATCAGTACCCTTGAAGACATCATACTTCAGAAAACATATGAAACCTTAGTCATATTGTTGCCACATAAATAAATTAAAATTAATCAGTTCACATACTGAGATGGTCTGAGGGTCTGTGAATTCTCGGAGGACAGCCAGGGTGATGTTTGGTCCTCTTTCAAACAACTTGGTCAGACTCTTCCTCAACTCATCACGGTCTCCGACAAGAACAGTCAGCCCTCGTTCGAGATCTGAAAAATAAACACACACCAGAATGTGTTAAACACCTCAGTGGTGGATCCAGAAAATCCATTTAGGGGGGTCCCAATGAAATTAGGCTGAATGCCAAAAGAACTTTGGGGGAGGTTTGGAGGGGGATCATAAAAAAATATGAAAATTAATAGAAAATGAAATTATAGCTGTTGCAAAATTTAGGGAGGCCCGGGCCCCTGATCCCCTACTAGATCCACCTCTGTATATGGTATTTATAAGAAGGATAAAATGTACAGAACAAACAATAACAAATTATGTATTTCATATACCCATATTCGTAGAGAAAAAAAGAAAAGTTTTTTACAGACACTTGATCTACACTAATATAAAAATAATTTCATACTGCAAATCTTTCATTGATTCATTCATTTATTAATATAATAATGTTTTTGGTATGTTCATCTATTCATTAATTTGTTCATCTATTTGTTCATTCATTCATCATAAAATATCATAAGACAAAAATAGATTCTACCTCAGGAATATCAATATCAAGAAAGCCAAAACTTTATACTGGTAAATACTGGATAACTGTGGCATGAACAGTCATTTTATTTGGATGTCCTCCACCAGAAAACCCCAGAAGGAAAACATTTCATTAATTTACGGTACACAAAATGTTTTTCCTTTCAATATTGGATGGATAAAGAAAGAAAGACAAACCTTCCGTTTCCTCCAGCATTATGATTCCTATCTGCAGGAACTTGTTCATGACGCTCGTCACACTGGCAGTCATGTTCCAAAAGCTGAGTTTCTCTAGAGTTATCTGCAGACTGTTCAAACTGGATAGTGTAACTCTGAAAGTCAGTAAATGTA
>JAECMU010018833.1:0-13186 GCA_016106625.1 Dracogyra subfuscus
ACAACCATATATGTAAAGATGGGGGTGGGGTGGGGTGGGAGTGGGGGTGGGGGTCGATGGGGGGACCTGTGCCCGCTCCCACTTGAGGATCCCAAAGGTTACTTTTTCGGTCCTAATAAATAGCTCGACCGCTAAAAAAAGTCCCCCCTTCCACTATTACATTGCCTCCAATTTATACATTGTTCTTATGGGTCTTTACTCTATGGAGTGGTATATTCTTTGGTACGGTAAGGTACAACTCGACATGGTACTGCAAGGTATAGTACAGTATCAAGCAATATGGCATGACATATAACATTAATTTTGTTCCACTAAATGAATGAATGAATGAATGTTTAACGACACCCCAGCACATCGGCTACTGGGTGTCAAACTATGGTAATGCAAATCAATAAAGTGATGATCAACATCAATATAAAAATTCAAGGTTTAAACAAAAAACTGTACAAAAACACAAATATCACAGAATTTTACGGATACTGAATTTTACTCAAAACTTCAATTTTGTGCTGTATTGGCCATTCTCAAAGAGAACCCTGCACCACGGTAAGGTTACAGCACACGCAGGGGATTTGTTCCACTAATGAATGGGATTTTTTGTTGATACTGTTTTATGAGTATGTAATTGAAGATAGCACCGACTTTACAAAGCCTGTTTTTGACGTACGAGCATATAAATGAAAAACAGGCTTCGTATATGAAAGCCATAATCTTCGTATAAATTAATAAATAGTTTTGGCGGGAAGCCGCCATTATTCAAGTCTGATAGAACCTCTTCAAAATCTTCGTTCACACATTCTCTTTTAATACGATGTTAGGTACGATTTCACGATCCGAACAACTTACCGGTATTACCTTAATGCCTGTTTTGTCGAGGAAATAGGACGGGTCTCCTGTGTCTTTGTATTGTTGCACGACCCGCACATACAAGTCGCGTGCAGTCACGCCATCTTTAATTAAGCCGGCGACTTACCAGTTTCTGCGCAGGATCACAGCAGTACTAATCTGCCGGATGTATTGACCGTCTTCTTGTTGAGATTTAAATTACCACTTGTCTATTGTTGTGGGGATTCATCATCGCCATTTCTCTCTTTGCATGCTAATTGATTTCTGTTCTACTACTACCATACGGTCTAACTTGCTACGACATGTATCAAAAGCGGCACCAAGAGGAAGGTACTGTGGTGAGAATCTTACTCCCAGTTTCGAAGTGCTACGAATATTCAGTACAGTGTTTAGCGAGTGAATATAATATAGACTACTGGACTTTCTCTAGGGATATACCAAATACGTACATGTCATGATAAACAATTTGTGCACATCTTAAATTTGTGCAGTGTTATTATGTGATCAAAGAGACTATGCAGTGTGGATGTTTCATATATTGCCATAGCAATCTATAGAACCGCATAAATGAAGTTACTTTACTTGAAATAATATTCGGAAAACACAGTAGGGTTTTCCCCTAAATGACACCAAATTAGTGCTTTCGTGAAAATCGTTGTTATATTAAAAAACATTTTTGGATATACAAAAAAGCGTTTTAGGGTCGGCAGGTTCAAATTAGGGTCGGTCGGGTAACGGGAAACAAACAATATTTTATGATATGCCTTATTGGTGTGTGCGTTGTTGTTGTTGTTTGTTGTTTGTTTCTTTTGAAGGGTGTGGTGCCGAGCGGCCGCCCTCCTTTAATTTTCACCCAGCGAGAACACTGAATATGTTTTTCCAAATATCCCTAGCGAAAGATATGTAGTACATGTATATGGGATGTCATATCTTAATTAACTTGTTTCTGTGGATTTCTGTGACTATAAAAAGCCATGTACATATAACTGTTCATCACGATTGACATATCGAAGACTGTGGTCGCCGGAAATACATCAATTGTAGTGTCGAATCCCCACCGCGGACCTATTCTCTGATTAGTGTTTTCCCGTTACAAACTTGTTTCCCGTGGTATTCTCAAATCAAATACAGTATAATCTGTCCTCTCTGTGGAAAAGGGGGCGGAATTTGGTTCAGTCGGTTGAGTGCTTGCCTGAGGTGCTTGCGTCGCAAGATCGAACCACCTCAGTTGATCCATTCCACTGATTGGGGTTTTCTCGTTCCAACCAGTGCACCACAACTGGTCAAGGACCGTAGTATGTGCTTTTCTGTCTGTGGGAAAGTATATATATTAGATCCCTCGCTGCATTAGGAAAAACATAGCGGATTTTCTCTGATTACTACGAGTCAGCGTTACCAAATGATTAACATCTAATAACCGATGATTAATTAATCAATGTGCTCCAGTGGTGTCGTTGAACAAAACAAACTTTAACTTTCTCAGTGGAAAAGTGCCTATAATATAAAAGATCCATTGGTGCTAATAAAAATGTAAGACTATGTATTAGAATTACAAACTGTTTGACATCCAACAGACGGTGATTAATTAATCAATATGCTCTAGTGATAACGTTCAACAAAACAAACTTTATATGGATGACCTTTATAGACAGGTGCGAATCTAGTATTTACTGATGTCTTGAGTTAGTAACACAGTTCTCTATAGTTGGTTCTGTAACATTTTGAATCATTCTGTAGATGTTTGCAAATGTTGCATTGATTTTTCATAGTTAACGTAGAGTTGTTGTCATTTCCAACACGTGTATGAGACTTACAAGAGTACTCACGATGATGTCATTCGATACTTGACAGTCAATGAATTCTATTTCTAGCTATCGCAAATATATTTCATGTACAAGGATCAGTGACCTACATAATATTATGACAGGCTATCGTTTAATAATCGTAGTCCATACGCGTGTCGTACCAGAAATCCTAGTATTAGACCTAATTTTAAGTTACTAGTACTCTCATAATCAAACATTTGCCCCCCCCCCCCCTCCCCCTCCAAACACCCCAACAGGGTGTATTTTATGGTGGTCGTTAAACAATCATTCATTTGTCCCACAGAAGTTCGATTTTGTATAACAGCACTGACTGAAAATATATATCTGCAAATACAAATCTGCATCCAATCCATTCTACCCTAAAATATAGTTTTATACTAGTTGAGGGGTCCACGGGGTTAACCTGTGATGTCACAGTTTTGGTAAGGTGATGTTTTTTTTCAAATTTTAAAATTTTCAACTGCAATCGTGGAATATTTATACCTATGAAAGCATACTTTACCAACATAAAATAATATATACTTATTTCTGGCTCACTGGGATGGATATTATTATAGAAGATTGCGTAATGGTCCATAATTCAAAAATTAAAATTGTCGAGAGGATTAACATGGATTTTACTCCATCATGGTTCAGTTAAGGTGATGCGATAGCTAGATATAGTTTCCAACAATTCATGTAATTTTTATTTATTATCAATTTTTATAGAAATAAGGTCCTTAAATCCACGACACTATCCCTTTAAGCAATGATGCGCATTATATATTGTTCCATATTCCTACCAGTCCTAGCATTCCTTTAACGGCCTACCATAATTAAAGGGACATACCCTAGTTTCAGTTCATGAAAATTAACATTAAGTTTAGTTTAATTTACAAACCTGTAACACATTTTGATAAAGTTACAATTGAGTGAAACATGAGTCTTTGACTTTGAAATGGTGAAATACCCTCTAAAATAGAATAAAACTCGACTACATAACAGTTACTTCTCAGAGGCACGTGCCTTTTTAAAAATATGAGAAATGCATTTTGTGATATTAAAAAACATAAAGATGACCAAAAACACTTCGAATGTACGGAAATGAATACTTTAAACAATAAAATTTAAGTAAAATATGATTTCAGTTATCAAAAAACGCCTCTAATAGTCAAAACTATGTCTTAGTGTTTAAAAACTAGGGTATGTCCCTTTAAAGGTTTCTAAGTTAGTGTATCGTTGTGACCTTGACATACAGGACTGGTAAGATACTGGCTATCTATTTGGAAATCATAGGTTATTCCCGTGGACCCTTCAGTGCCTTTATTTCTCAATTTAAACAATCTAGAATAGTCTCTAACGAAATTCACAAAAAGCACACCTAAGCTTGTAAATGCAACAAAACGCACAGCTTTCGCGTCGTACAGTTTAACATTGTTTACATAAGTGATGTTTGAGAGAAAATTTTCTTCCCACAGAGTTCCGTATCGTTTTACGAGGTTGTTCCCGAAAAGCATATCGTTACGAACAGGGCCGTGTTCGGACGAACACATGACAGATGATAAACATAGCGCATGTCATGTTTTCTCGTGTAAACATATTTCTTGCATATGAACCCGTGTTATTCCCAAGCCCACCTGGGTTATGTTGGTATGCCGTGACCTTAACCTCTGGTCTAGGTACATTGACGTAAAGTCTTCAATATGGGCCGGGTGAAAAACGTGTGCAGACCAGCAATGAAACAAGGTGATGCTATTCTTCCATCCCTATTATGCTATTTACTGCACCTCCATCTGTAACCGTAATTAAAATGTGTTGAGTACAACATTAAATAAAACAATTCTTCCTTCCTTCCTTCCTTCCTTCCTTCCTTCCTTCCTTCCATCTCCGTCTTATAACAGATACCAGAATAAACTGGCTTCCAAACACGCAACATTGTATTTGATGTTTACAAAATGATTGTCAAAATACTATTAGACGGAATATTTGCTTTGTTTGATTTGTTATTTAATGTTTACATGAATTACCTAAATATGTTTTTAGGACAATAAACCACGTTACATTAGCCACTAATGGCAAGACTGAAATTATTAACTGCTCTATCAAACGTTAGGTGCACTCTGAATTTTGACCCAGTTATATGTTACCGAGTACGTTAAACACTGTCTGGTGTCTGCTGAACTATGGACGTTGTAGGAGCCTACGGAATTTACAGAAATAGCTTTGTGATTATACTAGCAAAACGAAGATGTGGCAAAGCTAGTCAACATAATACAGGAAATGTGCTTATATCCGATTAGCCTTCAAGCACGCTGTCAAGGGCACACACACCTCAGCTATCTGGGATGTCTTTGCAGGACAGTGGGTTAGTTGTTAGTGGCTAGTGAGGAAGAAGAAGGTGTAGTGTTCTTACACCTACCTATTGAGTCGTTAAACCCGCTCTGAGTGGAAGCCGGTACCGGGCTGTGAACTCTGTACCTACCAGCCTTATGTCCGATGGTTTAACAACGAAACCACTGAAGCCGATTTTATTTTTGTCTACTAGTATTAAGACATAATAGATTTGTGACATATCGTAAGTGTAAATGGATTACAGGTTTCAACCACCTCTTTCTTTACAATGGTCGCATTGAAAATTACGAGAATCAGGGCTCATATATGAAAATGAGTATGCCCTGCATAACACAAAACAGTTACATTGCCCAGAACACATAATAGACATAAAATGTGAATAATACTGGCATAAGCAATATTCACACACACTCCACTCCCCCGTGTATACTGATACGTGTAGTCCGTGAAATCTGAGTCTGATGTAATCAAGTAGAACTCGCTGTATGTGTTCTCACAGACCAAGACTCGGCTTGCGTAATCGATGGCCCTGTAGTTCCGTGTTTGCTCATCTGGTCGGTTAAATAACTATGAGCGGGTCAGGACCTTTCACCTATCGATGTACATCAACGGAGAATAGTGATCCATTTCACTTATTGAGTAAGACTGGCGTGTTGCCGTCCGGGTACAGTCGGAAACTCTTCCCCTCGTCTCAGATCCGGTCTGCATTTCCACTGGCCATTTGAAACCGTAAACATACAAATTATATAATACGGCCATGTTCTTCGAGTCACATTCTGCACGAGTGAATACAATGATGGTTGTAGATAGTTAGAAGGGAAACGGTGTTTGAATTGCTAAGCAAATCATAACCATGAAATAATATACAAGTCATACAAAAGGGATTAATTAGTGTTCATTGTGACATTGAATACTTTCTGGCCCTAGACAAGGATTAATTAGTGTTCATTGTGGCATTGAATACTTTCTGGCCCTAGACCACAGCCTTAACGTGATTACGAAAGTTAATTTATGTGACAGTTAGAATAAACGTCATTACAGGCCCCATGCTTATAAACCTTAAAGTCTAGACTTTCATAAAGTCCAGACTTTAACGTCATGACAACGCCATTCAAATAGCATTACCTTAAAGTCTGGACTTTATTAAAGTCGGACGAAGACGGTCGACACTGAAGTCTATCCTATAGGATTCTTTTTAATGTATCCGGTTAAAATAGACAAAAAAACTATTGCAGTTTGCTTTCGTTTTCATCTCTTTTGTTATAATCTGCTAATATCTGCTGGGCTCACTAGACTATTTCTCGTTCCAGTCAGTTCACCAAGACTGGTATATTAAAGGCCATAGTATGTAGAATGATGAATATAAAAAGAGCCCTTGCTACAGTAATGCTACTAATGAAAATAATGAACCGTGTTTTACCAAATGTTTGACACCCAATAGCCGATGATTAATAAATCAATGGGCTCTGCTGGTGTCGTTAAACAAAACACTTAAAAAAATCCGACAGCAGCCTCATTCTGCCTGCATTCGTGTCGCTCCGTGTAAGAATTACAAAGGTCGGCGATCTATTTTGAGACGTAGATCACGTGATCGCCAAGTGGGCAATCCCGCTTTATCTCTCTCTCTGTCTGTCTGTCTCTCTCTCTCTGTCTGTCTCTCTCTCTCTCTCTCTCTCTCTCTCTCTCTCTCTCTCTCTCTCTCTCTCTCTCTCTCTCTCTCTCTCTCTCTCTCTCTCTCTCTCTCTCTCTCTCTCTCTGCTTTCATCTGCTGTGCTGTGTTATTTTATACTATGCGAGCCGTGCTGAGCTGTGCTATGCTAATGCTATATGCAATATTATGTTATGCCTTGTCATACCATTGTTTATGCGAACTCTTAAGCTAAAACTGTAATATGCAGTTCTAGTGGTATAACAGCGCACATTACTTCTTCCAGGTCTCTTTTTCTTCCTATCAAGAGATCTCCACACGCGCTCTGGAAACCGAACTGTCCACTAAGACCGCAAACTATTTTCAGTTTTAATAAACAGTTTAACCGTGTTCAGGGCTTTAACACCAATAAAGAATAATCTGATTTCCCACTCTTACAATAAAGTCAACATCCACCCCAATAAAGCCGCGTGTTTACGGCTTTTAGCGAGGCTGTGTGTAAAAGTCATGTTGGAGATAATGGTAAATACTATTCTTATCTACCTGATCTCGACCAGCGTGAGAGCTCGTGTCGCAAGCCATGGCCCATTGGAAAGTCACGGCGCGTAGAGAGAGAAGACCATCGTTAGTTAGCCGCTTTGAACGAAAATCGTTCGGAGATTGTCCTCTAGTATACTTAACGCTGTTGTGCAAATATTTATATTTTTATTCCCAGTACATCACTACAAATCTTCATATTTTTTTTATTTCTCATAGATCGACAGTAAAATGTATAAGGTCAACCTTTTTTGGATCAGGTATAATGGGTAATGTATATATCGCTTTTTTCTTTTGTTACAACCCTTCACTGCACACCATGAAAATAAAGCAATATGTATATATTTGCCTCGTTACGACTCCCCCCCCTCCCCCCAAAAAAAATAGAGAGAGAAAAAAAAGAGAAGAAAATAATGATAAAAATAATAATACCCCACCCAAGAAAAACAAAAACAAAAACCCAACAAAAACCAACGTAACCAAACACCACCAAGTAACATCAAATCCCATCAACATTATAATACTAAATCCTTTTAAAAATCATTTAAAAAATCAAGGAAACAAGAAAAGAACTAAACAGAAATGGTCAATTTGCGAGTTTTAGGGAACGCAACTCAATAAAAGATACGAAAATATACGCATTGATATATCGACCGGCCTCGGTGGCGTCATGGTTAGGCCATCAGTATACAGGCTGGTAGGTACTTGGTTCGGATCCCAGTCGAGGCATGGGATTTTTAATCCAGATACCGACTCCAAATCATGAGTGAGTGCTCCGCAAAGCTCAATGGGTAAGTGTAAACCACTTGCACCGACCAGTGATCCATAAGCAGTTCAACAAAGGCCATGGTTTGTGCAATCATGTCTGTGGGAAGCGCAAATAAAGATCCCTTGCTGTTAATCGGAAAGAGTAGCCCATGAAGTGGCGACAGCGAATTTCCTCTCAAAATCTGTGTGGTCCTTAACCATATGTCTGATACCATGTAACCGTAAATAAAATGTGTTGAGTGCGTCATTAAATAAATCATTTCTTTCTGTTCTTTTTACATTGATATACTTCACTAATATAATTTATAAAGAAAGGAAGAAAATGTTTATATTATCAATTTCAGTAAATTTTATTCTATTTTAAAAATCACTATAACTACCATTACAAAAAAAGAAGAAAGAAAAAAAAGACATTCATTTTTGTCAACACTAACATCACCACTACCACCACCACCACCATATAAGTTGGCATTTTGAATAACCAATTACGTCTATTAAGAAAGTGCCTGGTTTGGGTGTTTCCAACACGTCGTATGTTTAGCGGAAGTCTCCAAGTATGAACTGGGGATGAACCACACTTACAAACCCGATCACACTAAGAAGATTTTTAGATCTCGCGGTGACCGCCCAGTCAAAAGCGTTTATCTTCCTCTTCAGAAGTGACCGACCTGCATAGTGGGTTTCCTTAGCCTCGTAAGGTTCCTCTGATGTAGTTTTATCCCACCAGATAGTAGTAAACAGTTCTCTTGTTTTACAAGGTCATCACGAGTTACAGTTAAAAGGGATCCTATTAAAAAATCCCACTCCAGTTCATTATATAACTAAACGAAAGCGGTGTTTTAACGATAACCTCAGGAGATCCATTCTCTGACTGGGTTTTCCTCGTCCAAATCAGTGCACCACGACAAAAGCCGTGGTACTCGTATGTGATATCTTGTTTGTGGGATGGTGCATATAAAGGAGTTCTTGCTGCTAATGGAAAAATGTAGCTGGTTTCGTTTAAAGACAAGACTACTTCAAAAATTACCAACAGCCAGCAATTATTAAATCAATACCCTCTAGTCGTGTTGTTAAAAAATCCATTTATGCAAAAAATGGTGGAGCATCGGTTGACACGGGAGAAAACCCAAAGTCCACTGAGGAGATCGAACTGTTACCCATCTCACAAGTTCACGCGAGCACTCCACCACTGAGAAAATTAACCCCAAACCAGAAATGGAAGATAACAAACGTGATTTTAACTATTGTCTTAAATATTTAGAGAACACATTTTATATGCACTTTTCCAGACAGAACAGCACATACCATAACTTTTGATACACTAATCGCAGGTTCCAGATTGTCTGATTCTAATGTGTTGACTAAGATTTGAGGTGAGTTGCTGATCATCGTACTGGCCACGGAGCTACAACTTGTTATTAACCATGAACCACACAGAAGAAATTAAATGTATGTAAAATAGGGCCGTAACTAGCCCCCACCCCTCCTTTTTATTTTTTACTGGTTATTCATATTGATGTTTTACGTATGTAACCTCGTTGAAATTGCTGCAAAATGGTATTTCAGAACCTTTTGATAAATAAATAACATTCTAGCTACTGCCATGTACACATTTCTAAGAGAAATATATACTCTTTCTTTTTCATACATGTTTCTTTCTTGAAATTTTAACCAGACTCGATTACAAAATATAAAAAAAAAGTAAGATCCAGATCGCTTCCACAAAACTGCGCGTGTATACTGCTTTATTGCTTTCGTTCGCTTTCTTAACCTTGACCACGAGCCGTAAGTTCAATAAACAGACGCTCGGTGATGGCCTTATATCTGTCATTCCTGTATTACCAACGTGACGATTTATGTTGATTCATTCGCTCTAAAGTTGCCAATCTTTTACTGATCTTTCATTGGAGGCGCATTCTGTCATCGCGAAAATAATATTGTGATAAACAGACTTGAAATACAATATTGACATTTGATTTTTATCTTTCAGCCTAAGCTTATCTAGATAAAGGCATTTTACCAGCAATAGAAATTGATTGGCCGGGAATCGTAAATATTGCCGCCAAAACGTAGCAGACTCCTCATCAGCTCGTGCAGAGGGCAGCGCCAGATTGATTAATGACTGATCGCGTGACACCGATTCCTGAGCGAAGTTTCCGCGACTGGTTTAAAGGAGCAGGTCCTAGTTTTTAAACACTTAGGCCTATTTTTCACATAGACCCTAGTTTCAACTCGTAAAAATGGACATTAAGTTTAGTTAATCAACAAACATGTTACACATTTGGATAAAGTTACAACAGAATGAAAGAAGAGCCTGTGACGTTAAAACCGGAAAATATCCTTACAAAATAGACTAGAATCAATAGCCGCTACATCTCAGACGCACGTTTTAAATGTTTAAAAAAAATGCATTTTGTGATATTAGAAACAACAGGATGACCAAAAACACTTCAGTTCTGTGGAAATAGATAATCTAAACAATGAAATATAAGTAATGTTTGATTTCAGTGATCATAAATGGCTCCACCAGTGAAACATATGATGTAGTGTTTAAAAACTATGGTCTGTCACTTTAACGTCGGAGTCCATGCGTTCTGAAACAAAATAGGAATGTTCAAGAAATAAGAGAGGAGGGATGCGTTCACATTTGGGTGGTTTTTTGTTTGTGACACAGATTAGTAATATAATTAATGTACCTTTAATTAATATAATAATTTTAAACTGTTCAAAATAAGTATAGTAAATTTCAGGGGCGGGTTCAGGAAATATGTTTCGGGGGTGGGGACTAACGGGAAAAGGGCACATGGAACAACTCCTCAATTACTTCTCTGATCCCCCATGGATCTGGCTCTGTATTTGAATTAAAGAAGAAAGAAAGAACTGTTTTATTTAACGACGCACTCAACACATTTTATTTACGGTTACATGGCGTCAGACATATGGTTAAGGACCACACAGATTTTGAGAGGAAATCCACTGTCGCCACTTCATGGGCTACTCTTATGTCGATTAACAGCAAGGGATCGTTTATTTGCGCTTCCCACAGGCAGAATAGCACAAACCATGGCCTTTGTTGAACAAGTTATAGATCACTGGTCCATGCAAATGCTTTACACCTACCCATTGAGACTTGCGGAGCACTCTCTCAGGGTTTGGAGTCGGTATCTGGATTAAAAACCCCATGCCTCAACTGGGATCCGAACCCAGTACCTACCAGCCTGTATTTGAACATGTAGCAGCAAAACATCAACCCAATACCATGACCATCCCTTAGTTAACAAAGTGTGGGACGTAGCCTAATGGTAAAGCGCTAGCTTGATGCGCGATCGGTCTAGGATCGATTCCCATCGGTGGATACATTGGGCTATTTGTTGTTCCAGTCAGTGCACCATGACTGGTATATCAAAGGCCGTAGCATATACAATCCTGACTCTGGAATGGTGCATACCTTTGCTACTAATAGAAACAAAGTAGCGGGTTTCCTTTCTAATACTAAATGTAAGAATTACCAAATGTTTGACACCCAGAATCCGATGATTAATAAATCACTGTGCTCTAGTGATATCGTTAAACATAAAGAAGAAAAAGAGAACAGCAACGACGTCCATACAGGAGGAGCTGGGCAAGATCCTCACGGGACGTTTGTTTCACCTAAAGCAGACCACGGCGAGTTTATGCTTAGATAAAGTAAAGTTTGTTTTGTTTAACGACAGTACTAGATCAATCGGGTGCACTGGCTAAAACGAGAAATATTCCAATGGGTCCACCAACGGGGAAGAAAGGAGCTTGAAATCAAGCAGTCGTAGTCAATAGAGGAAACCCGCTACATTTTTCTTAATTCAGCAAGGGATCGTTTATATGTACTTTCCCACAGACAGAAAAGTGCATACCACGGCCTTTGACCAGTTGTGGTGCACCGATTGGAACGAGAAAACCCCCAATCAGTTGTACGGATCCACTGAGATGGTTCGACGCAAGCACCTCGGTTAAGCGCTCAACCGACTGAGCTAAATCCCGCCCCATCTTGCTTCTAAAGGTAACCATAGGTTCTCTATTCCACCACTGTTGCCTTGAATCTGGTTTATGCATACCTCCATATCTTGACATAAACATAGGCATACGGGCTCCCATTTTTGTAGGTGTGGGGGGTGGGTGGGGGACGGAAGCTGGCTTTTGCTCGAATTAAACGAAAATGTTCGAATCTGCATAAAATATGTATTCATATTAGCATATAATTTGCATTACTACGGTACCAAACTGCTACACAGAGTTGCAAACGAACCACTGCGTATTTTAACTTGGATCTCAACTAATTTTGAGGGTAGAATGATAGTAAAAAGGTCTCAGATTAACACGTTTTGCTCGAATATCTCTATAATATTTGCCCGAATTTTAGGTGTTGATCCAACACTCGAGGGTAGGGGGTTGCTGCCATGTCCCCTGTATCGTACGCTTAAAGGGACAATCCTGGGTTTGTTGCAATTTTTAAGATGTTGTCGACTAACAGAGACTTTTTAACGTTTATAATTACATATAAAATATATTTTTCTACATAACATATTAGTGGCTGTATAATAAAGGTGTTTCTGGTCGTTTTAATATTTGTACTAGGTTAAGTTTTATTTTATTTCCTAAAACTGTTTTTCTTTCGTACGTACCATATTATTTGAAGACAAGAGCAAATGTGGGCTTCTTATACTTATTAAGACAACCAAAAACATACTGCATATACAGACACTGATAGTCTAAACAAGAAAATAGATTTAATATGTAAGTTTATTCGTAGAACTATTTTATTAGTCGGAAACATTCTACAATGCAGCAAACTCAGGAATGTACCTTTAATGACAATATAGTGTCACGTCATTGCTTTTCCATTCACTATTATTCCTACAAATATTACACTTTTGCTTTTATGTGCTATTATATCCGATTATTTACTGTACCCTATTTACTTTCTACAGCATAGTTGTAGCTGAATTGTCAGGGCTGGTGCAGACATTGGAGGATTTGGAGGTATAGTTCATCTTATTTGAATTTATGTATGGTTAGTCCTGAAGTTAACGTCAAGGACCGTTGAAATGTCATCCAATGCGGTTCAACAAGTTGGAATCTCATCAAGACTTTGTGAGTGTGTTTTTTGTTTTATTGAATTTAATTAAAGCTGTAGCACGATGTGCACTCATGGACTCCATCTTTAGCTACCTGGGATGTCTGTTCAGGACAGAGG
>JAECMU010018836.1:1884-28252 GCA_016106625.1 Dracogyra subfuscus
AAAGTCTAAAAGCAGTTCTAAAATGTATAACATGGGGAGAAAGGGAGGCAACGTGTTTGCCAATTCAACATGCACAAATATTTTTATTTAATTATGCATATATATAATAGATATTTAATTAGAACCACATGACATTTATAACTGAAGTGCCTCCTGCCTCAGCCATGAGACTGATTGTGAAACCACCCATCTCACTACCCTCACCCGTCTCACTACCCTCACCCGTCCCACTACCCTCACCCATCCCACTACCCTCACCCTTCCCACTACCCTCACCCGTCCCACTACCCTCACCCGTCCCACTACCCTCACCCCATATATCCGTGATGTGGCTCGAGAATGAAAAAAAACCTTCATCACTGTACCCACAGGCCATTTACCATTCATAACATTTGTCTACAGTACACACAAAGCATCAATAAAATCTGACACTGGTGGCAAAACTAGGTTTCCATCCAGCTTCAATGAATGCCTGTTAACCAGGATCGAGATGGTTATCGTAGTTCATGATATTTGCAGTTTTCAGCCCAGTGCAATGCACTATTTTTCAATTTGCATACTGTAGTTTATTTCCTTTCTGGTGGTTTTATTGGTACATTAAATTTCCAAAGCTTGCATACCGGAGTCTTTAGACCTATCACAGTACTCAATTCCCAGCAATACGGCAAGTCTTTAGACCTATCACAGCACTCAATTCCACTGTAATACAGTACAAGTTTATATGGGCTATTCCTGAAGTAACTAAATTGTAAGAAAGGTATTTCTGTTTTCAAATCAATACATAAGTTTGTCCTTTGATTTTACTTTTCATTATCATGAAACAAAAAATTAAAGGACAATACACTTGTTTACAATTATTTTACAAGTGACCATTAAAAATAAAATATGTTGCTTCTAAACTAGTTTATTATTATTATTATTATTATTATGTGTGTGATAACTGGACTGTCAATAAATCGAGCTGTGGAGCAAGTCACTGGCTAACTGGTTTTGTTACAAACCAATGCTTAGTAGTGACAATAAACAGACATTCGCAGATTTAGTGTACATGTGATAGGTAATACTAAATTCTTTAAGTATATTCCTAATAGATGGCACTTACCAAACTGATCAATACTTCGAAGATATCCAATCAGTGTCCGCCCATCTCGTAAGACCACCAGCAGCTTCTCTAAAAATAGAATAATGGGTGAGTGGAGGGATTCAGGAGGTGGGAGGATATTTCTACTATATTATGTAGACATACATGTTCATTTACTGTAAAAGTATATACCAGTAATCTGTGATAGAAATGAGCAAACGTTTTTCACTAGTTCATCAGACAAGTACTCGAAATTTAATTGTCTACCAATATTTTACTTGCCCAAGTCAGTTGTTAGGTTTAATTTCAGTGCAAGGACACTGTTTTTGATGGCTCAAAATTAAACAACATTACAAATCTTTACTTGTGCACTGAACAACCATTAAGGTTTGATTGTCGGAGTAGATTTGTACTTATCAGGACAAACGGACAAGTTCTTATTCGAACACTGCTGTAATCACATCTGATGAAGTTTATTAGAACAAACCCATTCAAATGGTCCTATATATATATTCCATCACAGTACTCGGGAGAAAGAAAATTAAGATTATCAGTATTAAAGTTGCCGTAAACATTTATTCTGTCTCTACATAGTCAGGGTTTCTGTTAGAAGGTAAAACGGGTATGGTGCCACAGCCCTCGAAATTCGCGGTGGCAATCGGCAATGCCGTCGCAAAAGCTATCGCAAAATTGAGCTGCAACAACATTTCATTGCCGTCGCAAATTTGAAGGCATTTTTTTCTGAACTCAATTACAGATCCCAGAAAAAAGCATTAACAATTGAATGTGGCCCAATTTTTACTCAATTAATATTAATCAGCTTATTCCAGTATTGAAGCTTACGAAAGTAAAGTTGAGTTGTCATGTTTTAGCATATTATTACTGGAGTGGATCATATATGAATACATTTGACAGCATTAATCCTTTCTTTAAAATTGCCGCCGTAGTGCCGTTGTACAAATTGATTTGCGACGGCACTTAATTGCCGTAGCAAACTTGTCCGAATTTCAAGGGCTGGTGCCATGCGCAAAACCTTTGGCAGGTTTTATTTTTTAAGTTAACCGTTTCAATGTTTTTGCCAGAAAGACATTTTTGGGTATGGTGCCATGGATTTGAATGCAACTACAGTCAGTATCAGGGGCCTCCTTCAGAAAGAAAATTGGTTACGTTTAGGGTTAGGATTGAGAAAATCATACAGTACTGATAATGATAAAAACATGTGGCACCATACCCGTTTTACCCTCTGGCAGAAACCCTGCTTTTGACAAAATTAATCACTCTTATTATTACTGTATGATTTTCTTAACCCTATAACCCTCATGGCATTCTATTCTCATGAACAGAAATTGTTTAATGTTAATTTTTCTCAACTAGTGCCACAAAAGCCATGGTATGTATTGTTCTGTCTATTGTTAAGTGTGGTGATAGTTTGCTCTCCCCAACCCCGACCCCTCTTGCTCACACATACATAGCTCAAGTGAGAATAATGCTAGAGATGACTGTGTGTAATACTTCGGCAATCATCAACGACCAAATGGTAGCTAGCCACTGTGTCTGATGAAATATGCATTTTTTCCTTAACTGATGATACAGACCTTTAGTTTCATTATCCCCGAGTCAAATAAATTAAGTTAAAGTTTTGTTTAATGACATCACTAGAGTGCATTTATTTATCAATCACTGGCATCATATGATGTGAAACACATGTCATTCTGACATAGTCATAGAGGAAACATGCTACGTTTTGTTTTTCAGTAGCAGCAAGGCATCTTATATATGCACCACCCCACAGACAGGATAGCACATACCATATGGTGTTTGATATACCAGTCATGTTGCACTGGCTAGAAGTAGAATGACAAATAGCCCAATGGGACCACTGACGGGGTTCAATCCCAAACTGACTGCACATGAAGCGAGTGCTTTACCACTAGGCTATGTCCCACCCACAGTGTGGGCCACACTGTCTCAAATAATGACATTAAACTTACTTATTGGTAACCAGTATCAACACCAGATGAAGAAACCCAATGCCCCTATGCTAAACTCCATTATAGTTGTGCAGACATAGGGCAAAGTGTGTTGAGACATGACATGACTTGACTGTCGCACTAATGTTTAGTGGTTGTATCAGGCATGGTCAACTTGGGAATAATTGAATTAATGGTCTGTGGCACCAAACGGAAAGATTTCCACCCACACCCCCATCCCCTTTGGGGTATTGGATTAGCAATATCAAGTAGACATTGCAAATTTGCATTAAACACTACAAACGACAAACTTGCTACCAGTCTAAACTAAATGTTAAGGGCCCCGTTCCACAAAGCGATCTTAGCGCTAAGATTACTCTATGCACTTAAGTTGATCTTAGGGCTAAGATCGCTTTGTAAAATATACAGGTGTCCCGAGTTGCAAAATGTTTGGGGTGTGGGGGGTCGTATAATGCTAAGAAATTGTCTGACTAGGCCTACGCACCTGTATTTTGTTTCAGTAAAGGGGCTAATATTCAGTCCTTTTATAATATAATAGCATTAAAGACATATTTTAGTTTTTATAAAATGTTTTCTTTTGTATTTGTTTTAACTTTATGTTTGAGCTAAAAACTATGTATATAAAATATAATTTTAACGTAATTTTTAGGTAACCGATCAGGTAACCCACGGGCTACGCAAATATAATTCACGTGCAAATAAGACTCAATTTTCTTGTCTCCAGTATATTTCAGCTTCTAAAAATTACTATTAATGTGATATTGATGGTTCTTTGTTGTCAATTAATTTGTATGTACCCAATTGATATATGTTTCATATTTCTGACAAATCACACTAACGGAAGGAAAGATTCCTAGCAACAAAGTTGACAAAATCTGTAAAAAAAACGGCGTGACAAGCAAATTTTATAAAAACTGCAATTATGTGCAAATTAAAATAACACACTTCCTTAAGTGAATATGATATATGCTTACATAGCGAAATTATTGCAAAATTTGTAATTGCAAAAATCAATGAAATTGGTCAATAAATAAGATTTCTATGGTACATTTTCGAAAATTGGGTATGTACGGTAATCATCTCCAAAAACACTATTTTTCCCCATTTTACTCGTTTCTACTTGAATAGAAATTTAAATAAATCAGTTATTTGTGCCTAACAAATGTAGTGATAATCATAATGTAAATAACTAGTGTAGTTTATCCTTGTCACACACTCTACTCATATCTTTTGGTAGCATGCCATGTAACACATGTCCCAACCATAACGGTGGTGGTTCTGCCTTATATATTTTTGTCACACACAGAATACTCCTTTTCTTTTAAAAAACCCCACCCCAAAACGATCATTAAACAAAACAAATTTTCTTTTTTCTTTAAAAAACAAAACAAACGAGATTGCTGCTTTAAAACGCAGAAACATTGACGATAGAAGGAACCCCAACGGTAATTGTATCAATCATCAAAACTCTCCAGACTTACTATCGATTTCTTCTATAAGACTCGCAGTACCAGGTAAATAGTTCATTTTGTTTGATACGAATATGTAAAATTACTTGTCCATAGCTAACGCTGTTTTAAAAACAAAGAACTTTCTATTTTACGCGTTCTACCATTTACATCGTCCTTGACCTTTATCAAGTTGCATGGACAGCTAAGGGTGAAGGTCACTTTACATCATGGCAGCCCGATTTATCGTACGTGTGTTATTTAGTTGTCTGATTTTGATACCTTTTTTGCGTTGTCTTGATTTCTGGTACATAACTAATTCATTACTGATTCTATATCTTTCAGAGCAGACCGCTTTCCCGACTATGCATGCTTCAGAAGCATGTCGGTTTACAAAACGTGAAGTGCCACAAACCGATCCAAACCCATCATTTCATCAGCAATACTTGTATTCTGTCAAGGACAATTTCCACAGGTATTGAAAAGAATTGACAAAAATATTATTTTTATTAACTTTGTTTTTTAAAGTAGCTTGACATGAGCAGTCAATGAGGAATATCCAACAATCCATTAGTTTATTAATTCATTCATCCTTCCATTCTGGCATTCAACCCTTCTGATGTTAAAGGGACATACCCTAGTTTTTAAACACTATATTTTTAACTGTTGTAAACGTTTTTTTATAACTTAAATCATACTTTAGTTATATTTTATTGTATATATTATCAATTTCCGTACATTTAAAGTGTATTTGGTCATCCTGGTGGTTGCACATGCGTCTGAGAAATAACAGTTATGGAGTCCAGTTTTACTTCATCAGTAGAGGGTATTTCACCTTTAGAAAGTCACAGACTCATATTTCACTCATTTGTAACTTTATCCAAATGTGTTACAGGTTTGTAGATTAATTAAACTTAGTGTTAATTTTCACGGGTTGAAACTAGGGTGTGTCCCTTTAACTTTTAATACTTCATCAGTCATCCCCTCAATCACTGTCAATTTCACATGACCCACCTATTTTGTGTTTTACCATTTCTGTTCATCCATTCGTCCGTTCATCTATCCATCCATCCATCCATTCATCCATCCATCCATCTATTGTATCACATTAAACTGCAAGGTGTTTTAATTTACTTTGTATTTACCATGTATTCATCCCCATCCCTTCATCTATCCATTTGTCCATCCATCCAAGCAACTATTCCCCATGCATCCATTAGTCCATTCTCCAACTATATACATTCATTCATCCAGGATGCAGGGTGCCATAGTTGCCCTCTTTAATGTAGCTTGCTGTTGTGCTCCAAAAATCAGATATTGTTAACGGCAAGAAAAATGCTGTTGTTCCCTACCTGATAGTATAATTGCCACTGGTAATAATATTAAAGACATCTGTATTCAATAAACTGCATAGGTTAGAACCCAAAGCATGAGGGTGAAATTACTTTTGTCTGATAAAACGTGATTTATAGTTACATAAATTGCCATTATGCCCGTCTTTTAAAGGATAAATTTGCCTTGGTATTTCTCCAACTTTCTCAGGTGCCCATATTTCTGTTATTAAACTTTCCATGCATCCCCAAATTTGACGCATTCATCCATCCTCCCATCTGTCCATCCATCAGTCCATCCATCCATCAGTCCATCCATCTATCAGTCAATCCATTCATGCAACCATCCATCCATTCTTCCACCCACTCATCCATCCAACTATCCAGGTATTCATGTATCACACACCCATCCATCCTCTTATCCATTTACTTATATCCATTGACCCATTCATCCTCTTATCTATTCACTTATCCATTGACCCATCCATCCTCATATCCATTTACTTATCCATTGACCCATTCATCCACTTATCCATTGACCCATCCATCTTCTTATCCATTTACTTATCCATTGACCCATCCATCCTCTTATCCATTTACTTATCCATTGACCCATCCATCCTCTTATCCATTTACTTATCCATTGACCCATCCATCCTCATATTCATTTACGTATCCATTGACCCATTCATCCACTTATCCATTTACTTATCCATTGACCCATCCATCCTCTTATCCATTTACTTATCCATTGACCCATCCATCCTCTTATCCATTTACTTATACATTGACCCATCCATCCTCTTATCCATTTACTTATCCATTGACCCATCCATCCTCATATCCATTTACTTATCCATTGACCCATTCATCCACTTATCCATTTACTTATCCATTGACCCATCCATCCTCTTATCCATTTACTTATCCATTGACCCATCCATCCTCTTATCCATTTACTTATCCATTGACCCATTCATCCACTTATATATTCACTTATCCATCCACCCATCCAAATCCACCCCCATATTTTCATGAATTTTCCTCCTTGCTGCTAATGACAAAATGTAGGTTTCCATTGAAGAGTACCTTCTTAATTACCAAATATTTGACATCCAGTAGCTGTTTCTTAATTAATCCATGTGTTCTAGTGTTGTTGTTTAACAAAACAAACTTTTTCATGAATCATGAAGTTAAAGGGACATACCCTAGTTTCAGTTCATGAAAATTAACATTAAGTTTAGTTTACTTTACAAACCTGTAACACATTTTTATAAAGTTACAATTGAGTGAAACATGAGTCTTTGACTTTGAAATGGTGAAATACCCTCTAAAATAGAATAAAACTCGACTACATAACTGTTACTTCTCAGAGGCACGTGCCTTTTTAAAAATATGAGAAATGCATTTTGTGATATTATAAAACATCAGGATGACCAAAAACACTTCGAATGTACGGAAATGGATACTTTAAACAACAAAATTTAAGTAAAGTATAATTTCAGTTATCAAAAAACGCCTCTAATTGTCAAAACTATGTCTTAGTGTTTAAAAACTAGGGAATGTCCCTTTAAAGTAAACAGCTTAAACTCTTTTTATCACAAACATTGAAGGATTGCCCTACAGGTAGCACTAAACCAAATAATTTTCAGCTGGGTCAGTGTTTCAGGTACACCGAACTTTTGATAGAGAAGTTTATGGGACAGACCCTAGTTTTAACCAGTGAAAATTAACACTAAGTTTAGTTAATTTACAAACCTGTAACACATTTGGATAAAGTTACAACTGATTGAAACAATAATCTGTGACTTTAAAATGGTGAAATATCCTCTAAAAATTGACTAAAGCTCGACTCCATAACTGTAGTGTTACTTCTCAGACACATGTGCTTTTGAAAAATGTGAGAAATGAATTTTGTGATATTAAAAACACCAGGATGACTAAAAACACTTCAAATGAACGGAAATTGATAAAATAAAACATAAAAGCTAAGTAAAGTATGATTTCAGTTATCAAAAACGGCTCTAATTGTAAAAATTATACCTTAATGTTTAAAAACTAGGGTATTCTTTCGCCAATTTTTTATATTTTTCACCATTGGCAACTTTGGCGAACGGCAGCGCGAGCCCTGGTATGTCCCTTTAACACCACAAGTCCTGTGATTGGTTATAAATGTGAGTGTGTTCTGATAGAGAAGTTAACACCACAAGTCCTGTGATTGGTTATAAATGTGAGTGTGTTCTGATAGAGAAGTTAACACCACAAGTCCTGTGATTGGTTATAAATGTGAGTGTGTTCTGATAGAGAAGTTAACACCACAAGTCCTGTGATTGGTTATAAATGTGAGTGTGTTTGTTATAAAGTTTCATCTTGGTTAAAAATGTAGGCAATTTTGTTTCATCTAAATTATAATACCACTGTGTCAAGTAGCCTTGTGCTTGGAACATGTATGGGGTACCTGTTAAAAAAGGTACTAAAATTTTGTGCTAAACTAGAAGTGTTGGGATTTGACTGGCCAATAGGGCTACTCACAGCAATACTTTGACTTGCCCATATAACATTTGAATGGCCCGCAACCGAATTTCGTTAAAAAGAGAACTTACTTAAATTGCATATAAATAAGAAAAGAACAACACGAAACAGAACTTTTTTTGTTTTATTGCAAACTGTTGTATAAAATTATAATTATTATGTTGTCATGAGACCAGTACAATCAAACATCTGGAATGTTTTATCAAGGCTAGGAGTTGGAATGAATAAGGTGCTTTTATGGCCGTATGACAGGAATTAATAAAACAAATACTAAGCTGACAGCAAGCTATGTTGACTTCGTTCACAATGATGACTAGGAGTTTGATATAGTAGACTCAGTATATTTCATAACAAACAAAAATGTTCCAACACAATGTTGCTTTGGAAAACTTCAGGCTCGTGAATTTATTTTCTGTGAAACATAGCATAGCGGAATGTGATGAGTTGTTCTAATTGTAACTAAATGAAAAGTACAGAAGGACATGGCCAAGGTGTTCCATTTGAACCTACTAAATACATTAATGTGGTCGAGATTTTCTGAATAATAATTAAAACCGGCCAAGGCATTCAGAATGGTTTTAGACTTTTCGATAGACTGGGGAAGTGGTCACTATTATGTCCTATAGTGGGTTGGTTGCACAAATACTAAAACAAACCAGTTGAAAACAATAAATTAAAAATAACTTTCCGATCCTTTAGAAACATTAGTTATTTGCATTTTCATACATAATAAATTATGCAGAAATTTACGGTCACCATGCGGACGACACATGATAAGGTTTTGACTTGCCCGACGATATTTTTGACTCGCCATGGGAAATTAGGTACACCCTGGGATGGGGTTGTAGTACTGATATTTATGGGTCATTGGTTGATATATTGCATATAGTGCTTTTAAACACAAATGTTAACAAGGTTGCCTATGGGATTTTGTTTGATATAGTCATACCTACGTGTATTTCCTGCAATATTTCTTCCATCTTAAAGGCTTTCCTCACCTCAGTGCTAAAGTCCAGGATCCCGCTCCACAGTTTTCTGGAACCGCGGTCGTCAATGGACAGTTCAAGGAAATCAAGCTGTCTGACTACAAAGGGAAATACCTTGTGCTGTTCTTCTACCCACTAGATTTGTAAGTCTCTATTAATATTTTATTTATCGATCTTATTGGACAAATGGAGTGAGATCTAGCTAGGTCAGTGGTGTGCTTCAGTCAAAGGATTTTGCTTGTGGTAAAATGTAGCAACTATTCAAATGTTTGACAACCAATAGTTATCTTCTGATGATCGATTATAATAGAAAATCAATCAGTTTATCTCTGCCCATGTGATGATTGAAAATAAAAATCCATAATCAATTGTGCATGAGAATGTTAACAGTAATTGTTCTGCAAGTTTAGATGATGGAATTGATGAAAAATGTTGGTGTTGGTATTTTTTTTCATGTGTACATAAAGAAAATGATGTAGGGTCTAGATCCCAGTGAACATGATGGTAGACGCATCACTGTTATAATTCAAATACTTCTTGTCTTGATATAATTCTAACCGATTGTGTAATCAAAAGTTGATCGGTTGGTGTCAGCCGGTTTAAGCCGATGATTGATGATGAAATTCAAACCGATTCCCAGCAGTAGTAGCCATTGATCAATAAATCAGTGTCCTCTAGTGGTGTTGTTAAACAAAACACACTTTAACTTTTATTATGCATATTATACATAAATATGTTTTGTGATATAATTCACTTGATAATATACTAGATATATTTCATATATCACAAAAGAACTTCATGATTATTTATCACTTAATTAAAACTGATTATGTTTGTGTGCATCTTGCAGTACGTTTGTGTGTCCGACAGAGATCATTGCATTCAGTGACAGCATGGACAAGTTCAAACAACTGAACACTGAGGTGATAGGGGTCTCCACAGACTCACACTTCAGTCATCTCGCGTGGATCAACATGCCACGAAAGGTACATTCATTTAGTAATGATATAGGAAGTGATTATATACTGGCACCAGTATTGTAGAAATAGACATTCAGCTGAAAACTGACTGCTTTGAACATCTCCAATTATAAAAATGGCCAACAGATAACATTCGCTGTTTAAAAAATGGCTGGCTCATATAACATCCTCAATGAATAGAGTGACTGATAAAAAATCATTGGTTACAAATGTGGCCGACTACAGGGTTTTATCACCTATGTTGCTAGACTCCGAATATCGGCACTGTTCCCTACGGCTATGTCGTTTTTTTTCTCCCAATTTGAAGTAAAATCCCATTATGAATGCTAAAACTTCCCAATTTGTATTTGTTTCCTTTTAATATTCTTGAAGCTCTTTTCTATTGCTTTTTATTAAATCATTGATCGCTTTCGATAAGAATAAACAACAATCAATATTTGTGTGGCTTTTAACAAGATTTTGAAAGGTAACACAAAATTCCCAATTATTTTGTAAAACGATGCAAAAATTCCCAAGTTGAAAGCCATGGGAGTCAAGTCAAATTTCAGAAATAAAACCCTGGCCTAATAACATCTGTTATGACAAAAATGGCCAACATGAAACGTCATCATGCAGCTGCAAAGCTGGCTGACCTGTAACATCGTTTGTGACAAACATGGTTGTTTGATCATATCTTTTGATTATTTTGTGGGCGGGAAGTAGCCCAGTGGTAAAGCAATCACTATTCCCATTCCAGTCCGTGCACCGTGACTGGTATATCAAAGGTTGTGGGATGGTGTATATATAAAAGATCCCTTGCTATTAATGGAAAACTATTGGTCTCAGTGGTATAGTAGGTATAGTAGTTAAGCCATTGGATACATGGCTGCTAGGTACAGGGTTCGCCTCCTGTTAATGACTCCTACCCAGAGCAAGTTGTTACGACTAAGTGGGTAAGTATAAGGCCCCTATACCAACTTCTCTCTCACTAACCACTAATGTTTAACAACTAACCCTTTGTCATGGACAGACAGTCCAGATAGTTGCGGTGTGTGCCCAGGACAGCATTCTTCAGCCGTAATTGGATATAAGCACAAAAAGAACTACAAATGAATGAAAACATTTTTTAAATGAAGCAGACTATATTCAAAATTACCAAAGTACGAATGACATCTAAACTTTAAGTGATTATTTGTGTGTTTGCCAGGAAGGGGGACTGGGAGATCTGAAGTACTCTAAGTTATTATTTGTGTGTTTGCCAGGAAGGGGGACTGGGAGATCTGGAGTACTTTAAGTGATTATATGTGTGTTTGCCAGGAAGGGGGACTGGGAGATCTGAAGTATCCGCTGCTGTCAGACTTCAACAAGACAATCTCCAGAGACTATGGGGTCCTCGTCGAGGACCAGGGACTGGCTTTGAGGTAATCAGTAGACACAATTATATCCAGTTGTCTTCCCATGTTTATTGTACTAGGTTAAAGTGTCCAAGAATATTATACTACGAGACTTGCATGGCAATCAACTGGTATAATCCTGTGGGCTATAAATAACATAGGAAAACAAGTGCTATGTGCTTATTACATACAACTTTTCTATATTATGATTAACAAAAGTTTAATTAAAGAACACAACTGGAAAGTTAGTTGAATTTTATGGATCACTGAGCATTTTGGCTAGGAACATGATGTCATTCGAGTGAAGGGCAGGATGTAGCCGAGTGATTAAGTGTTCGCTTGATGCATGGTCGGTCTGGGATCAATCCCCATCAGTGGGCCCATTGGGCTATTTCTCGTTTCAGCCAGTGCACCTTGACTGGTACATCAAAGGCTGTGGTATGTGCTATGGGATGGTGCATATAAAAGATCCCTTGCTGCTAATTGCAAAGAGTGGCCCATGAAGTGGCGACAGCAGGTTTTCTCACTCAAAATCTGTGTGGTACTTAACCATATGTCCGACGTCATATAACCATAAATAAAAATGCTTTGAGTGCTCTGTTAAATAAAACATTTCCTTCATTCATTAATATAAAATAGTATATTTCCATAATTAGATGCTTTAGTAGCATAGATAAATTATTTTCTAATGCAATCACTGTCATACTATTTTGTATTGTAAACAGTGGGTTGTAAAGAGAACACTGTTATGCCATAATGTTACTTACACAACGTCATGTAATGCATGTAAAATTATATGAATTATCTGTCCCTTGCAAATGAATGTTGGAAAACCCACGCCAAAGGCTCTAGTTTACAACATTCAGTCACTTGGGACGTATAATTAGTAATTTCTCGAAGCTCATAAGTTATTTATTAGATTTTTTTTCTTGCCCATTTCAGGGGTTTGTTTATCATAGATCCGAACAGCACTGTCCGACAAGTGACGGTCAATGACCTCCCAGTGGGGCGGTCAGTCGATGAAACAATACGACTCATTCAGGCGTTCCAGTTCGTTGAGAAACACGGAGAAGGTAGGTCAAGCGTGTCAATGCAGAAACAAGAAAGATATATTTTTTATGCCTTAACTTGCATTAGCTTCTTCTTAGCTCAGCTGGCCAGGCCATTCATGTTTGATCATGCATAGCAAATAAGCCAGGGGAAAACATTAACTGTGACTAGGAAATTATTGATTTGCCTTTCATTCACATTTAGACATGTTATTGAGTGCAGAATGTACATGTATTTTTTAGGGTGGATTTTTAGTGGGTATTAATTGATAATAAATAAAAAAAATTTATTAATTCCATTATTGGATATAAAATATATGTTGATGTGTTGTTAAACGCATGTTATTGAGTGCAGAATGTACATGTATTTTTTAGGGTGGATTTTTAGTGGGTATTTTATGATAATAAATATTTATTTTTTATTAAAGGGACATACCCTAGTTTCAGTTCATGAAAATTAACATTAAGTTTAGTTCAATTTACAAACCTGTAACACATTTTGATAAAGTTACAATTGAGTGAAACATTAGTCTTTGACTTTGAAATGGTGAAATACCCTCTAAAATAGAATAAAACTCGACTACATAACTGTTACTTCTNNNAAACATCAGGATGACCAAAAACACTTCGAATGTACAGAAATGGATACTTTAAACAATAAAATTTAAGTAAAGTATGATTTCAGTTATCAAAAAACGCCTCCAATAGTCAAAAGTATGTCTTAGTGTTTAAAAACTAGGGTATGTCCCTTTAATTATATTATTGGATATAAAATATATGTTGATGTGTTGTTAAACACATGTTCCTGTCTGTTCCTTTAGTATGAAGTGAATAACAGCTTTTATTATCCACATAGTTTAAGATATACAGGCAAATATAACCAGTATGACATGCATGTCAGAATGATTTTACGCGCACAAACATGTCATGATTTCATGTGTGCAATGAATTACGTATTTTTGGGAAGCGACGTCATAACATGTGACTTTCCCAGTCTTAGCTTAGCAAATGATGTCATTTTGTCATCTCCTTTATGAATAATTGTGAATAATGTGGATAATAAAGACATGTGAATCATACTGATTTTACGTAACTCGTGTATTATTCTCACTCTGGCAATACAAGAATCTTGACACTCCTTTCATAAAATGAGTACAACAATGTTATATTTCTGTGATTTCAGTGTGCCCTGCAAACTGGAAACCAGACTCTGCAACCATCAAACCATCCCCCACAGAATCCAAGGAATACTTCAACAAAGTTAACTGAGGGAAGACAACAGCAACGTCTCCAGCCAAACCCACTGAATCTTTTTTTTTTTAGTGACAGTAATAAGAGACTGTAGTGTTATAATGTCATGTGATGTCTGTGTGTAAAATAAAATAATAGGGACACTGGAAGAGGATGTAGGGTGTGTGGTGTCTGGATGGGAGGGAGTAGGGAGTGGGTGGGTTTTACAGACTCATTCGATCTACATATTAAAGTTGTCTTGTATTTGAGACCTGATGTATGTTTCTGAATTGTATACAAAGGTGTGTTTCTCACTAAGGTGCAGTATATATATATATATAGGCCCCTACGAATGGAAAAACATGACGGGTCTCAAAGACAAAAAGTTTGTTATCCCATGATTAATAAATCAATGTTCTCTACTAGTGGTGTTATTAAACAAAATAGACTGGCTTATTTTCTATTCCAACCAGTGCTCCACAGCTGGTATATCAAAGTGGTATGTGCTGTCCTGTGAGGAAAAGTGCTTATAAAAGATCCCCTGTTGCTAATTAAAAACTATAGCCCATAAAGTGTTAGCAGGTTTTACATACATTGTAGGTGTGGGTTTTTTTAATTTCTCAAATACTAAGATTTATCAGTCTTAAAAGACTATCTTAGTTTACACCCTCTCCTGTCCAATCACCACAGATGGTTTAATCTTATTTTGGTTCCCGTAAGCAGTTTAGGAATCCAAACAAGATGAGTCCACAACTGAAGTTTTTTCTTCATCACTCTAGAAGACTTCCAGTGTTCCAGAATAAAATATTTGAACATTT
This sequence comes from Dracogyra subfuscus, assembly GCA_016106625.1. NCBI lineage: Eukaryota > Metazoa > Mollusca > Gastropoda > Neomphalida > Peltospiridae > Dracogyra > Dracogyra subfuscus. The sequence goes on from JAECMU010018836.1 coordinate 16,704, forward strand.
GTAAAAGCTGCAAGGAGGCTGGACTTTCTTTGTGGATGTTTAAAATTGTGAATAATAAAAAACAATTTTCAGATTTTGTTAACAACTCTTTAATACAAAAATATCATCCAGTGTGAGTGTATTAAAATACTATCAAAAACAAACAGTGTTTGAATACCATGCAAGTGAAGAAAACATAATGATGGCAAAGTTAATGTTTTTGAAATAAATGCTATGCGCACAAATATATTTTTGAGTTCTGGTTTATATATTTATTACCCCAGTAGAATTTGTTTGACCTCTGTACTAAATATGACACCACAATTTAGCATTAGTTTGTAATAATTTAAACAGAACTTTTGTCTTTAAAACTTGCTTGTTTAAGTAAATAAAAAATAGTTTTTACCAACATTGAGAAAAGTGTGTAGTACAGGTACCAGGTGTTTCTGTACATAATAAGAACCAGAGGTATGAAATTTATGTTTTGTGAAATCATTTTGTCAATTGTCCATGTCAAATCAAAATGATTGCACGCCGAACATAAATTTGAAAATAATCAATTACTCATTCATTAATATCTGTATAACATGACCATAACCAGAATTTAAATCCAAACAAAATACACGCTGTCATGCTGGATATATATGTACAACTATTGAGTAAAAAAATCTCTCGTATTATTGTTTTTAACTGAGTCGATTGTAGCTTGGAGGTTAAGAATTTTTGTTTTAATTCGATATTAAATTTAATGAATATGTAAGTATTTTTCCAAAAGATAAGTACATTAGAGTTATTATAAACATGTATATATAATTAATAACAGCTGGGTTATTGGAGATTGGGGTGTATGTGGCCGTTACCCACTAAAGGCCTAAAACATTTTTTGTCTGTCCTACCATACACCGTATATATTAACCAAAAGAAATTAGCTTGTGCCCCATTCCCAACCCCTTCACATATTTGTCCTATGGATCTGAATAAACTTCAACAGATCAGCTTCTTCTAATATTGTTTAAATGTTCTACATACATATATAATATTGCAATATTTTAAATTATCAATATGTCATAGAACCAGACATGAACATTTTAGAAAATTATGAAATAACATTTTCCATTTTCACTAAATTACAGCTTTGATTGTCTATGTTTGACGTGCATATATAATAAATATTCACATTATAATAAACTATGTGTACTTGAAAAACAGTCTCTATATATTGTATTGAGTAAACAGGCGCCATCAACAAAACATTCTGTTTAAAGCTATAAATAATAATACTAGTAATGGACAGCAGTTATTTTAAAATGAGTTTCTTAAAAAGTTTACTTTGGACGGATGGACATGTGGACGGAAATACTGATTTGAGATCAACACTAAAAACCAACAATCCCCAGTATTATGTTACAACAGGTGAACAAGTACAAAATAAATAAACAAAATCTGTTAAAAAGTGTTCAACAGTTTCACTCGGTTACCTCCCCTTACAACACTAACCAAAAATGCACCACACGGTATAAATATAATTACAATATATGTGTGTATATATAGAGTAAGGGGCTGTTCAACAATTATGTAATGCACTGAGTGGGATGGTATCATGATTTGTTACAAACTGTTATGGGCGAGAGGTGGGGATTGTCAAGACTCGTCTTAGCATACAAAATCTAATATTGATGGGGGGGGGGGGGGAGATGTTATAAGAATGCTTCATTTGCATTATGTAATTGCTAAACAGTTTTTCACCCTCTTGATCACCACAATAATCTCCCTTTCATGACACCAACCATACATGTAAATACACCACAGGGTACAGAAACATAATTATGGTACATCTACACGGTTCACTCTTCTGGTGGCCACATTAATCTCCATTTTATAACATTAATAAACAAATGCACCACAGACTATTTAACTATAATTACAGTACATGTACAGACATCAAAACTCATTAAATTAGTCTAATGTTTCAATAATTCTATTCTGTATTAATGCTAAATGGTTTTGTGCAGGAAACTTAACTAACGGTGCATCAACAGCAATTACTTTAGCTACAATATGAAGTGTCACGGGCCAAAGCTTACCAATCAGTGGGGTTTTACAAATGGATAAACATTGCTGACATCAATCAAATGGATAATTTTTGCTCTTTACTTTTCTGTTTATTATAAAAGTTTAAAATGCTGCAGGTAGATTTAAAATTGTTGAAGATGAGCATTTTGCCTCTGGCAAACACCTCTCAAAATTGCTGTAGTCAACAAATCCGTAAGTTCAATATAAATATGCAAATACAAAAACCAACCTACAACCCAATACTGGATTCTGCTGTATTTGGTTGCTAAGTAAACAATTTTGTTTTAACAAGCCATTTTAAAAAGTTGAGATTTTTTTTTATATTGTAGGGACTAAACCAAACAACTCAAGACATTGATGGGTCGAGATAAACATTAAACAAGGTCACGTTTTTGGTGAAATTTATGCCAAGGTAGTCACTGATAGGACAGTGTTTTACCCCAAAATATCCTGGGCTAATGAACAAAGAGAGGTTGAAACAATGCCATGTATATTACACAGTATTATGAACTGCATATTGTTTTGATGAGCATATAAACCACTCATTTTAGGGGTTATCTCTTACCCTTCTAAAAGTTTTGATTTTATAAGAAATATTTTTATCAGCATTTTCCTTTTTCTTTAAATGTATGAATGAATGATACCCCAGCATAAAAATGCATATCGGCTATTGGGAGTTGGAAAGTATATGGGAATAGTATTTATACAATGGTGTATTCTTTACATGTATGCTGATATTAAACCCCTTCCTCTTAATGTATAGCTTTTATGCTAATGAAAATATTTATAGACTTTGTGAATAGTTCCATAATATATGCATTAATACATGTACATAACCATATGTCCGACGCCGATATAACCGTACTTATAATGTGTTGAGTGCGTCGTTAAATAAATTTAAAAAATACAAAAAAAATACATGTAATTGATTTTACTCAAGCTTCATATTCATAAGCATACTATAATCACGTCAACATCAGAAACTTATCTACCTTAGTATGTAGATAAGTACCACACATCAAATTAAATGTATACAGTGGCAGATCCAAGGGGAGGGGGATTAATGGGTTTCAATCACCCTTTACTGTAAAGTACAAATATGCACCTTTAATTTTTGCTATATTTTCACTGGCAGGGCAGGGTAACATGTTTGGTGATATGAGACATAACAGTATATGGATGTTCACACAACATAAATTATTACTAAACTCACACATCTGTAGATAGTAACTGGCCTAGAGGAAATATATAACTGGTACACATTGCCTGTTTTTTAATATTCATAACATGAGACGAACATCTCAAATGTTACACTGAGAATGAATATATTCCACATAATTGCTCATGAATATTAATTGTCCTGCCTCACTGATTGTGCGTAACACAGTAACAACCAGGTAATGGAATACAGATATATGATTGTACAGTCAGCATTTTCAGGTAGAGTTTTTTTCTTTTGTTTCTTCTTGGCAGTTTGGTGAATGAAAGTTTAAACAGGAGTATTAAGTGTCATTCAACAGCAAAACAGTTTAATACAATGGCAGTAATACTGAATAAAAATGTCAAAACAAAAACTAAAAAAATAAGCTTATGGCTACAAACAGTGACTTATGTTACATACAATATTATTTTCTGTTCACCCAATATGTCTCTGCCATTGTAATATCGAATAAATTAACAGTTCTCAAGTAATATTTGTTGCAGAATCAATATAAACTAGCCACATTTATATTAGAAAACAAGCATTCTGTGTGTTCTTCTAAAGCAATACATGTATACTTTTTCCCTACTGGGCCCAATAAATTTTGGCAGTTCAAGGGCCTTAAGTCTATGACCAGTGGGTATTTGTCACAGATGAAAGTTGCCATGAAAGCCAAAGATGATTTGCAACAGTAAATAATAAAGCTGTACACAACATTTTAGCTCAATACATCATGTACCTTGAGACACTGATTTTTTTTTCATATCTCGTAAGTTCAAGGGCCATAACTCTGTGAAAAATGGGTAAATCATAAAGAAAGTCCAACTTAATCTGTAATAGAATATTATAAAGATACAAATGTTTAGCTCAGTATATTGAGGCAATATGAAAATTGTTCCAGAAATCTATATGTGGGACAGACAGAGATGAAACCCATAGTTCCCTCTGGTTGAACTGATAGGGAATTAATACATGCTACACAATCAGTATCAAATATGGTAGCTACATTCACTATACAGCCACATTATCAGCAAAAAATATGATGGCTATGCAACTCTCCTAGTATAAAATGTACTACCTGTATCAGTATACTGTCAGTATATTTAACCACAATATACCATACTGAGTATATAACCATGTAGCCACAGTATAAAATGTAGCCAAAATGTCAGTATAAAATGTAGCTATGGTATCAGTATAAAATGTAGCCACAGTATCAGTATAAAATGTATCCAGTCTCAGTATGAAATGTAGCCATGGTATGCGTATAAAATGTAACCATGGTATCAGTATCAGTATAAAATATAGCCACAGTATCAGTATTAAATGTAGCCACAATATCAGCATACAATCTAGCCATGGTATCAATATAAAATGTAGCCACAGTCTCAGTATAAAATGTAGTCACAGTCTCAGTATAAAATGTAGTCACAGTCTCAGTATAAAATGTAGTCACAGTCTCAGTATAAAATGTAGTCACAGTCTCAGTATAAAATGTAGTCACAGTCTCAGTATAAAATGTAGCCATGGTATCAGTATAAAATGTAACCATGGTATCAATATAAAATGCAGCCACAGTCTCAGTATAAAATGTAGCCACACTGGTAGACACAATATCAGTATGATATGTGATCATTATGCTGTCAATATAATATTGTTGAGGTTAGTTATAATAAATACTACTGCTTACAAGTTTTGTTAAATATGTTAAACTATTAACAAACTCATTTGATGGACATCAAAACAGCACAGGAATATGCATCCACCATGTGGCAGAATTGTTAAAAATAAATGCAAACTGAAAATTTGTATAAATGAAAAAAACCAGAAGAACAAAATGAACAGAACAAAAATAGAGTATACAATGACAGTAACAATGGCTGCAACAACAAGCACAGCTCTATGACCTTTAACATGTACAGATACAGCAAACAGGTCATTCAACCGTTTTAACACACTTCATTGACTTAAAGGAATATCTCACACCTCAGCACATTTTAATTATAACTATTAGATGTCTCAAATTGATCAAACGAGAGACGGATCTGACGACTACTCGTAATTATTGTCTTTGATCTGCCACAAGGTTTTTCTCTATTTATGCCTTGTTTTATGTGTTGTGATCACCAAAAGAAATATCAACTCCTTTCCATCCCAATATGATAAGTTTAAGTATTAACATATATACAAGCCTTGGTGTAAACACCACACTTGGTCTGGAGAATGCGGGGAGAAACCAGCAGTCACCACAGAAATACTGCTCAGGTGATCAAAAGATATGTAGTTTTACCAAATCCAACCAAAATTCTCTTTATATGCTTTTGTCTGTACTGAAGGTTCACGCATTCCCATACTGATCACCATCTCAGTAGGGGAGGATGTTTGGATGCTGGAGGCAATTTAGATTGTTGTACATATATATTTTGTTTATAGATAGCTCATGATATAACAGTGGTAGAGCAGTTGTTGGATTGGGAAAAAACAAAGGTCCAACCACTGAGCAGGAATGATATTCTACATCAGACCACAATGATTGGTCTATCAGGGCAGTCCATATTTAATGAATTTCAAGCCATCAGACAAAGTCTGGTAGGTGTATGGTTCGCAGCCTGATATCGGCTACCACCCAGATCGAGTTTTATCAGCTCAGTGGGTAGGTGTAAGGTCACTACACCTTCTTTTCTCTCACTAACAACTAACACCACTGTCCTGGACAGACAGCTCAGATAGCTAAGGTGTGCCCAGGACAGCGTGCTTGAACCTTAATTGGATATATGCATGAAAATAAGTTGAAATGTGTTTCAAATACAAGATACTTGTCCACAAAAGGAGAAATTTGAGTTCAGACATCAAGTATCAAACATATTTCCATTATAGGAGGTGTTCTACAGGGGACCTGGCTCTCTCATTAACTGTTAATCTCGGTCCTGTACAGCCAGCTCAAAAAGCATGCTGCAGCCTTAATACAAATTATAACACACAAATAAATGAAAGAAAATGTATGTTTAAAAAAAAATAAAAATAAAATGAAATAGCAAAAAAACAAAGAAGAAATTTTGAATACATCTTAAAACTAATGTACATAGAGTAAATTGTGACAAAACAATAAAATGATGTATGTATCTATGTGATTAGCAATATTTCTAATCAATTAAAAATGTATAAATCAACTACTGCTTAATATTTTAAGTAGTGATCTCTGAAACTATTCCTCGACAGGTGATTCACTAGATAGCTGGTCTCTGGTCTCCTACCATTTTGGCTGATTGTGTACGTGAGCAGGGTAATGACTAGTACTAGTAGCTGGATGAACCAAATGAGACGCCTGGGTGTAGCTGGGTGACAATAACTGTGTTCAGGGGAGATAATTATATACTTGGAGAAACCAATCGTGTTATGACATATTTGGGTTTTAGCAGGACTTCAAAAAATATTAGCAATATGATTAGTTTGATTGATTTAATTAGCAAGAGAACAATTAAATATATTTGCCAAATTCAAATCAGAATTGTTTAAATTAGAGCTTAAACCTTTAGATGACTTTATCATTTACAGGTCATCTTTTACAATATCCAAATCATACCAAAACAAACAATGATCTAACAAGTAGCACAAAAAATTAAAATAAATAAATACAAAATTGTGTGTACTCAGTTCCAGTGCATAAACCCTATTCCTAATGGAACATATTTTTATGTATTTCATTTGCACCGTCTGTTAAATGTCTTTGATCCATCATGACATAATTATGCACTTCCCTATAATTGGTTTGGGATTTGGTGGAGCTTATCCATTAGTTAGATCAATGAAGCTTGTACAGCTATGTTTGAGTTGAATATTTACACATGACAAAAGTAAATTTAACAAAGACTTGCTTATACAATGTATGATACAAATACAAATACAAATCAAATAAATATAAATATAATAAACAATGCAATTTGTGTGAGAAAGACATTACCACTAACACTTAACTTAAAAAATAAATATAAAAATGTGAAACCATTCAATAATATTATTTGTTAATTTAAACACTATTTACTGTGTTAAACAGCTACTACAATGTTTTACACACCCATTGATTAGAACTTAAGTAATATTTTTTTTATAACAAACACTAATAATACACATAATATTTATATGAGATAACAACATATGACTGGCTGCACCTATGTGACGACAACGTTGCCACTGTCATATTACATATGAAAGGTATGCTATGACATTTACATTTTCAAAAAATATAAATGATACTATACCTTTTGAAAAATACAGTGTCTGTCAAAAAATGGCTGAGTACACCATGTCTCTCTCTAAAAATTAATAATAACTAAAAATTACATTAATTGATAGAAACCAAATCTAGCTATTGTATCACTGTAACTGAACCATGATGGAGTGAAATCCATGTCAACCCTCTCAGCAATTTTAATTTCTGAATTATGGACCATTGCCATAATTAAATTATTTTTACAAAATATCATTGATAAATGAGTATGGTGGTTATGAAGATGGCTGAATAAATTACATTCAGGGACAAATCAAATTATTTTTGTTCAGGTAATACTTTGTTAGACCATTAAATAGGTCAGTGGTCTGTGACAATATGCCTTTAAAACCAAGCACCGTCTTTTTAAGACAATCTATTGGCACATTTTATAATATTATTGAACAGTCATAAATGCATGCACAGCAAGCACTTTCTTATTTATATTTCATAAATACTGATAATTTTAAGACTACATTTTGTTAAGTTTCTTAAATACTGACTAATTTTTTTTAATTTTAAGATGGTCAAATATTTTGTTTTCTTCAGGAAATAGTCAACTGCGGACTCAGACACATCTGATGGTTCCATGGTTGAACAACGCTCTCCAGGAGTAACAAGGAATAACGAACACATCTGAAAATTTAAAAATATTTCTTAATATACAAATTAATATTCTTCAAAACACTGTGTTTAATTAACTAATAACAAGAAAAATAAGAATAAATGTACTTCATTGTAATGAAAACAAAATATATACTGGTAAATGAAAATTAGTTCCTGAGAGACATATTCAAACTTGATAATAACTTGTATCATATAATTTGCCCATAATATCCATGTGATAAACCCATTTGATATTTACCTTTATTAACTAGGTAGATAATGTTTTGCTGTCAATGGGTCATATGTTTACAGCCAACAAGACTTGTACAACTGATGAGATATAACTGAACTATGTGTGATGTTAAAATACATTTGTGTAGAACTAGGATCGATCCCCGTCAGCTAACCACTGGGGTTTTTCTCGATATAACCATATGTCCGACGCCGATATAACCGCAATTATAATGTGTTGAATGTGTTGGTATAATAAAAACAAAAAAACAAAAAAACAACCAAAAAAACCAACAACTTTGATTTACTAAATATTGAATTAAAATGTCATTTTAGAAGAGTTGTGTTTTTTAATATGTAAAATGCTTTTTAATTACCAGTAATATGTAAAATATCATCCACTTAATCTGTATTTGTCTTGGCAAAGCCTTGACAAATTCTGATTAATACAGGCTACATGTTGACTTGGTTAATATTTTCTATATTAAAAAAACACCTGCTATGAATCCTCAATGTATAATGTTTATTCTGCTATTCATTATCCAGCTATTTTTATTCTCTGGTCTTTATGTTCCAGATAATAGAAACATTTGAACCATTCAACACACTATTCATCGTATATATTATTTGTTTGATTCAGTTTCAAGGTCATTCTTAACAACACAAAGTTCTATTTATTTGTGTAAAGAATACTTTCTTTCATTTTTTTAAATATTAAATTGTCAGCAATTTAGACCATATACATGTATTAACAACAAACAATTATGATTGATTGCTCTATTTCAACAGGTGACGTGTTGGAAGTATGCCAAATCATGACTCCATGTCAAAAACAGGAATTGTATTTCAAGAAAGAAAAATATATCAGTCTGTTATCAATAGCATACAGTAAATAAGTTGGATTTAGTGTTAGGACAGACAGCATGTTAATATTAGTTTAATCAGCGTTTGAACCACTAGCAAGTGAAGGAAACGAATGTGTGTTCAGTAACACGTACCACAGCACACTATTAGCCAAAGACCATTGCCCTCATATTGGTAAATTAAATCTGCCTCTTGCATTTTTTAGATAATTTGGCACAATTTTCTGAATCACCCAGTTTACCCTGCAAACGTGCCGTTTTTGACATGGCACAGACATGTTTACAAAAAATCATGCTGCTTACATGGAAACACTACTAATATAGATGTTCAAAGAAAGATTTGTATGTGTTCATGTTCCATTTGCCTAGCCTGCACCAGTGATAAAAATAAGCAGAATTTTTCACTAGTCCACCGGACAAGTACATCTAGAAATCTATTTGTCCATCAATATTTTCACTTGCCCAAATAACTTGTTTGTTTTATTCAAGTGTAAGGACAATGTTTTTGATTGCCCAAAATGAAACTGTATTAAAAAAAATTACTTGTCCCAGCAGACTATCATTAAATTGTCCAGACAATCTAGTGCTTATTTCAAACACTGTGCACAACGTCAAAATCCATGCACAGGTGAAAACAGCCCTTATATCTATAGACAAAATGGAGCACTCTCAAGGTACAGAAAAGCAGTACTTTTGGGGGATTGTCACCCTTCACCCACCTATCTCAAATAAACAACAATATAGCCTGCATATTGGATCCACATTGGCACTGACAGATCTATAATTCTGGCACTCACCTAATTCACCAGATGTGAATTTTAAAGACAACTGGCAAATTTTATTTTAATTTGTGCAAATAAATTAATTTTAAAACAATAACCAAGTTTCTGCAGTTTTTGAAGTTTGACAGGTAATTTGATGACATTTTCTGTGGCCCTAGAGCTAGCCCTTCCTGATGACTGTTACATCAAAGGTCATGTTATGTTATCTCAGCCCTTGAAATTCGGACAAGTTTGCTACGGCAGTTAATTTTTTTTTTTTTTTTTTTTTAACAACGCACTCAACACATTATAATTACGGTTATATCGGCGTCGGACATATGGTTATGTCGAGAAAAACCCCAGTGGTTGGCTGACAGGGATCGATCCTAGACCGACCGCACATCAGGCAGGCACTGTACCACTGGGCTATGCTGCCCGCTACTACGGCAGTTAAGTGCCGTCGCAAATCAATTATGCAATGGCACTACGACGGCAATTTGATAAGAAAAGATAAATGCTGTCAAAATTATTCAAAATAATCCACTGCTGTAATAATATGCTAAAACATAACATCTCAACTTTACTTTCGCAAGCTTCTATACTGGAATAAACCAATTTATATTAATTAAGGAAACTGAGCTACACACGATAATAAATTTATGCTTCTCTCTGGGATCTGTAATTGCCTACAGACTTTTCAGAACAGAACAGAACAGAACTTTATTACACTCGTGGCCATCGTTCGATGGCATCAGAGGAATACATAAAAAACATAGTATAAACAACATCAAGATGACAATATCTGAATAAAAAATGAATAAAAATGAATAAGATTTGCGACAGCAATGAAATGCTGTCGTAAATCAAGTTTGCGATAGCTTTTGCGATGGCATTGCTGATTGCCGCCGCGAATTTCGAGGGCTGTTATCTGGTCTATAAAAGATTATTTGACTTGATATTACTGGTAAATAGCATTTCAACATACACAATATATATATATATATGTATATCTGTGTGTGTGTGTGTGTGTGTGCGTGTGCGCGCGTGCATACGTGTGTGAAAGTGATGTTTTCAAACATAATGGGAAGTGTCTTTGCCTGTCTTAGTTTCACCTTATTTTTAATAGAAAGTTTAAAGTTTGTTTTGTTTAACAACACCAAGCACAATAGTAGCTGATACATGGACACCACTTCAAATTAAATTGTGTGTATGAATTTACTGGCCTGATGAGACAACATTTCAACAATGGCCGTTGTGGATGTATTGACTGCAACATTCCCAGTTATATATCCACTTGACTGTGACCCAGTAATAAGATGCTACATGTATTTGACTACTGCTTCATATGGTATATAACCACACGATAGTCACCTAGCACCCATTCATTTATCAATGTGCTACAGTGTCTTTAAATGTATGTTCAGATCAAATAAAGTAAACAAACTGTTACATTTTATTGATATTTAAAAGTAAACAGCTGAAAATCAATGGTTTAACCTAGTGCGTTCTCCTTTTAATTAAGTAACAACAAATACTTAACACACCATGCAATATCTTCATGGGTCACA
>JAECMU010018877.1:1248-15802 GCA_016106625.1 Dracogyra subfuscus
TCTCTCTCTCTCTCTCTCTCTCTCTCTCTCTCTCTCTCTCCCCCTTGCTCTCTCTCTAAATCCCTCATTTTCAGTTGGATGGCCTGTTGTTTCATGGATAATATGGGACTGTGACATCATTTTCGGTTGGATGGCCTGTTGTTGCATGTATAATATGGGACTCTGGGATCAATATGCAATACATGGTGACAGTAAACAGATGTTCATTTGATGTGGGTTACTCTGAGGTGGACTTCAATCAGTTATGGCCTTGTACATAATATATTGCATCTGTATGTTTGACATCCAATAGCCGATGATTAATAAGTCAATGTGCTCTAATGGTGTCTTTAAACAAAAAACAGACTTTACCTTTTATCATACGATGTGTCTTTCAGATGGAATATGTATATACTTGTTTGATAGAATGTTACCCAGTATTGTAGCCAATACAAGACAGTCAACACATCCATTCTGTTCAGTTTGTAAAACAAGTTCTTTGCCACGTTTGTCTGTATCTGTATCTGCATCTGGTATTCAATGTTGTGTCAGAATCAGTGCTGTACTCATTGTTCAGCTTCTTCCAGGTATGTTAATGCCACTAGTGGTCTTCACTGTAGTTATGACTCCCATGAACTGGAGGTGTGGGATTTAGCTCACTTAGTAGAGTGTTCACCTGAGGTGCATGGGCCAAGAGTAAAATCTACTCAGAGGGTTCATTCTTTGATTTTTCTTTTCTTGCCTCAGTGAGTGCTCCATGATTGGAATATCAAAGGCTGTGGTATGTGTTGTCCTATCTGAGGAAAATGCATACAATGATCGTTTACTGCAAATGTTATATTCTTGCCCTTTGGGCTACTTCTCGTCACAGCCAGTGCACCACGACTGGTATATCAAAGGCCGTGGTATGTGCTATCCTGTCTGTGGGATGGTGCATATAAAAGATCCCTTGCTGCTAATCAGAAAGAGTAGTCCATGAAGTGGCGACAGCGGGTTTCCTCTCTCAATATCTGTGTGGTCCTTAACCATATGTCTGATGCCATATAACCGTAAATAAAATGTGTTGAGTGTGTCGTTAAATAAAACATTTCTTTCTTTCTTTCACTGTGTTCATGACTCCCATCAATAGGAGCTGTGGGATTAAGTTCACTTAGGTGAGATACTTGTGCCTTAAGGATAGAATCTTCTCAGAAGGCCCATTCTTTGATTGAGGTTTTTCCTGTCCCAATGAGTGCCCCATACTTGGTATGTGCTGTCATTTCTGAGGAAAGTGCATACAAAAGATCGCTTAGTGCTAATAGAAAAATGTAGCGGGTTTCCCTGAACAAATTGTATGATTACCAAATGTTTGACATCTAGCAGAACGTGATTAATTAATCACTGTGATCAAAGGCCATGGTATGTGCTATCCTGTCTGTGGGATGGTGCATATAAAAGATCTCTTGCTGCTAATCGGAAAGAGTAGCCCATGAAGTGGCGACAGCGGCTTTCCTCTCTTAATATTTGTGTGGTCCTTAACCATATGTCTGACGCCATATAACTGTAAATAAAATGTGTTGAGTGCATCGTTAAATAAAACATTTCTTTCTGTCTTTTGTTATGTTCTTGGAGTTCTATACAGAAATCATTTCATGTTTTCTTTGGAATCTACTGACCATGTTGTTGCATTATAAATTCATCTGAGATGATAATTTTGCCCATCTGACATAAACGTTTGACATATTCACATGCTTACATGTATGTTTGTGGTTCTCTTGTCAATACTATGGATCACATTATCACAGCAAATGCTTTAGATAATTTATCTTCTTAGTCATGTCGGGTCAGGTCAAAAGGTTTTATGTGCACATTCAAGTGGTTGTTGCGCACATCTGTAATGGGCACAGGTGTTGACTTTCACCAATGTTCAATGGCTCCTCCGTAGTTAAGATGCTTGAACAACGTTTCAATACTCTTTGCTGTCACTCAACTGATAGAAAAAACAAACATAGCAAGGACATGCTATTTTATACAGACATTAGTTTCTTTCTGCTGCCTGAACCCCGTCATCTTCATCCAATTTGTTTTCAATAGGACATTTAATAAAAAAAAAGTTTTATTTAACGACACACTCAAGACATTTTATTTACGGTCATATGGTGTCGGACATATGGTTAAGGACCACACCGATATTAACAGAGGAAACCTGCTGTCACCACTTCATGGGTTACTCTTTTCAATTAGCAGCAAGGGATCTTTTATATGCACCATCCCACAGACAGGGTAGTACATACCACGGCCTTTGATATACCAGTCATGGTGCACTGGCTGGAACGAGAAATAGCCCAATGGGCCCACCAACAAGGATCGATCCCATATTGACCATGCATCGAGCGAATGCTCTACCATTGGGCCATGTCCTGTCCCAACATTTAATAAGATAAATTCATAGGAAGTAAATTACTCCCACCTGCTACCGATATCGGTCAGACTGCTGGTGCTCCCCTCACCCCCCACCCAACTTTCTGTCTTGGATGGAAGAGCTTGCTTCGCAAGCACTTACACCCATGACAGGCATGCGCTACAACAGCTTGCTCGGAATGTGCACGTTAAACCCTGTGACCTGACCTGAAGTAAATTCCACTGATTAGAATGATGTTAATACATGTATGGCTATTGAATGCCAGTTTTCAGTGATGGTTGAAAATACAGATACTTAAAATACAGAAATTTATTACATCATTGACTTCACATCAATTCATTGAACAATAACAGAAGTCTTAACCAAGATGAAATCTCTTTGGATATATGTACATTTCTCTCAGTTTTATTTTTACCTGGTAAATTTGGTTATTCTGACTGGCAATTCATCTATGTCCTTCGCTCAGTTATTTTGTATTTGAAGTATTCTGTTAAAAAAATACTTCTCATTACTTCTCATTGATCATTTTCAAACATTTGTTAAAAACAGTTTGTCGCATGTCCATGTAGTTTGTCTATTTCTACATCAAAACACACATGCTTGTATGAATATGGATAATAAATAGAATTAGTGATACCGATTGTCTGCGTCATAATACAAATATAGATAAACATAGGTTGTATGCATCATGGATCAATAGATTTAGTCATTTAGAAGGTTAACAATGTTTTTTATAAAATATTTTAAAATAAAAACAAAATATTTATTTACACAGAGACCCTTTTATAGCAGATATCAAACTAAGTTCAAAGTTATTATTTCCAGAGATAAATATGTTGTCGTAAAAAGTATTTTCATTTCACATTTATATATTTATCATCAGTAGATAAGAATTACATTTGTGGTGATTTATTTTGTCAACAGCAGTAGTCTTGTAATATTGACCTAATCAATCTTTATTACTTATTTACTATCTTGCCATGACATTATTGCAAAGACTACATACATACATACATACATAACTACATTTACATGTGGGTTTGTTGGTCATTGCACACCCAGTATTTGAAAGATTGTGTCTTTTGTTTGTTTGCTGTTCTTCATAGTATTCAGATATAGCTTCTGTCTCTACTTAAAACTAATCCGTTTAAAATTTAGGATTTCTTTAAATTTGATTTCTGAATGTAGTTAAATGTTTTATGAAGTGTATGCTCCCTTAGTTTAAAAAGATTACTTTGCTGGAACTTGTAGCATGGCGACTTGGAACACAAACCTTAGGTACAGAACCGTCTATCAGCAAGCTCTTCCGTTGAGGATGTAACTATTATTAACTCTACTGTCCCAAGCCCTGTTTTATGAAGCAATCATAGCCTAAGATCACCTTAAGTTCATAACTACCTTATGTACTAAGGTGATCTTTGTGTTAAGATCACTTTGTGGAACAGGGCCGAGGGCCTTGTTTTACAAAGCAATCTTAGCCCTAAGATCACCTTAAGTGCATAACTACCTTATACACTAAGGTGATCTTTGTGTTAAGATCGCTTTGTGGAACAGGGCTGAGGACCCTGTTTTACGAAGCAATTTTGGCGCTAAGATCACCTTAAGTTCATAACTACCTTATGCAAAGGTTGGTGATCTTAGTGCTAAGATTTCTTCGTAAAACGGGGTCGTGCATTCTTCACTTGGTTTTGCTGTATTCATTGTAAAGTAATCATCTTTTATTCGCAGCTGATTCACCATTCAGACATGGCTGACAGACATTGTGCAAGGAGAAATAGAATTTAATATTTTGTGTTAAGACTATTAACTATTAGTGGAAGCCTTAATAACAAGATGTGCTCACAACATGGGTTTAAGACTTGAACTCAGTCTGTAGTAACAAGTTGTATATGTTAATAAAAATATATAAAAAATAGCTTGATATAACCCAACTTTGATTTTGAAAATCCCTGGAAATTGAAAAATTGCATTTCTCAAGATTTCAAGAAAGTGAGATACTCTCACACACCTCAGCTATCTGTCTGTCCAGGACAGTAGGTTAGTTGTTAGTGGTTAGTGAGAAAGAAGAGGGTGTAGTGGCCTTACACCTACCCAATAAGCCATTAAGAACTCGATCTGGGTTGGAACTGGTAACGGTCTGCGAACCCTGTACCTACCAGCCTGTAGTCCGATGGCTTAACCATGACGTCACCGAAGCTGGAAAAATACTCTCCTCAAATTAATCTCCCCCCCCCNNNNTCTCCCCATGGTATATGAGCATGTAAAAGTCTTACCATCATCATCATCATCAAAGACTGTTGATTTATAAACTGCATACATGTATGTAAGAATATTGTGTGTCTATGTGTTTCAGAGATGGCTGTCAGTGGTTTTTCAGCGAGCTGCACAAACTCGGAGTTCCCCTTCTCATCTTCTCGGCTGGTATCGGAGACGTGATCGAGGAGGTCATACGACAGCAGTCCGAGATGTACCCCAATATGAAGATCGTGTCCAACTTCATGGACTTCGATTCAGAGGTGCGAAGTCTTGGATATATGTATCATCACATCACTCACAATTCATGTCTGCTATCAGCAGTGCATGCAAAATAAATTAAATAAATATTTGAAGAGTTCAGGCACAAAAAAACAATATTCACCATTTTATTGAAAAATGACTTCTACTATCATTTTGTATCACATGAAATGGCGACAGCAGGTTACCTCTCAATATCTGTGTGGTCCTTAATGATATGTCCGATGCCATATAACTGTAAATAAAATGTGTTGAGTGCGTCATTAAATAAAACATTTCCTTTATTTCTTTCTACTATCATTACTTACATGTAGTTCAAGTCATTATGTTCTGATTTCCATAATCGTTTTTTTAAATTCTGTTCTTTTGTTAATTTACTTATTTCAACTTAAGATAGCCCATTGTGGACTTGATATGTTTAAAAAAATCTTTTGCAGAAAGTTATAAATTGGATTTATTGGTTTTCGCATCTGGACTCTTCATTTGTTTTACTGATATTGTGAAAAGACACTTTAAAATTGTACATGCCAAGACATGGAGTATTTTTATTACAGCTGTTAATTAAACTACTGTTGGATGCACAGGTACACATGAGGGTTATTTGGCTTGTACAATTTTCTGATTTCCGAATGTTGTTATGTGTTAACATTCTATTTGATTTATTTCCATAGTTGCATTCAGGCACACAGTTTAAGATGAGCACAAACATGAAGATAGTTTCGAACTTCATGGATTTTGATGCTGAACTTTGAAGTCGTAATTTTTAATAATTATTTGCCTTGTTATTTAATATTAATGATGCATAAAACACAGTAGACGTAATGATGGGAGGCTTTCAGAAGAGATCAACATAATTCATTTGCTGTGTGACTACTCACCTACTCACTCATTACTCACTACTCACTCAGTGTGTTCGTTTCTCTAGGGTAAGCTGGTTGGATTCAAGGGAACTCTGATCCACAGTTTCAACAAGAACGAGAACAGCGTACACGCCTCGGACTACTTTGAGAAGCTTAAAAACCACGAGAATCTTCTTCTCATTGGAGATCATGTGGGAGATGTGCAGATGGCCGATGGTGCAGAAATCACGTCCATTCTCAAGATTGGCTTTCTGAATCACAATGTAAGTCAATCAGGGTGAAATCTAGTGGGGGTTGGCAGGTAGTGCGGAAATCACGTCCAGTCTAAATATCGGTTTTCTGAATCACAACGTAAGTCAGTCAGGGTGAAATCTAGTGGGGGTTGGCAGGTAGTGCGGAAATCACGTCAGTCTAAATATCGGTTTTCTGAATCACAACGTAAGTCAGTCAGGGTGAAATCTAGTGGGGGTTGGCAGGTAGTGTGGAAATCATGTCCGGTCTCAAGATCAGCTTTCTGAATCACAACGGAAGTCAGTCAGGGTTAGAACTAGTGGAGGTGGGCAGAAATCACCTCCAGTCTGAAGATCGGCTTTCTAAATCACAATCTAAGTCAGTTGGGGTCAGAGCTAATGGTGAGTGGGAGTGGACGGTGGGCAGATAGTGTGGAAATATCACCTCCAGTTTGAATATTGTCTTTCTAAATCACAACATAAGTCAGTCATAAATGTTTGTCACCACAGCCTAGAATCCTTCCTGCTAGCATTGCACATGCCTGAACTGCAAAGATCTCAAAAACCCATTGTGTAATGTCAAACATGCTGTTTTAAGTTACACCTCACTAAGAAATAAATACAATCTGTGCCTAATTTATTATTTGTACTTCTTGTTTTTTTTTTCATTTCAGGTTGAGGAGAACCTAGAGAGTTACAAAGAAACCTTTGATATTGTGATACAGGAGGATGAAACGATGGACATTGTCAATGCTATTATTCGCAAAATCTCTGAAGTTTGATGCATAAACCATCAATAGCTTTGTTATCCCTTCAGAGTTATTCCCCCTTTGTTTTGACTCTGGTCTCATACCACATTTTGGACATCTTTGTGTGTTGTTAATAAGTGAACTTTTGTGTTTCACTACTGAAAAGTTACATAATTGTTTGAGAATTTTTATGACATCTGTGTATTTTCATTTCTTAAGCTTTAGTCATGATTCAGCTACTTGCCACTGGAAGCAAACACAAGAAAATAAGGAATGCAACAGTCTCTTGTTTAATTGATAAATATTTAAAAGAATACATATTTCTTGTGAAGGAAATTCAGTACCTGTGTGTGATGTGAGACAACTCTTTGGATACTGGTTACTAAGCGTTACTAAGTTATGTCCTTTGCGTAAACATAACCTTCAGCAAGAAAACTAAAAAGATGTCTGCAGTTCATTTGGGAAAGATGTAAATGAAGCAAAATAATTTTATGTTTTTTTGTAAAGTAAAATCAATATGTGATGTGAGACCTTTGGAGAGAACTCTTTTGATACTGTTTTCCAAGTGTGATAAGTTATGTCCCTTGCATTAAATGCAGACGTAGCCTTTCTGCCCTTGTTTGATATATGCAGAAACCAGATGTTATATTTTGATACGATTGTTTTTGACTGTTTATTGTACTATTAGGTGATGTTTAAATAGTGTAGCCTGTATTTTATTGTGTGCACAACAGTTTGTAACACAGAAGTGTATTTTTATTTTATTTATTTTTTACATTATATAGGAATTTATTGGAGATATCTTTGGTACTTTTAACTTTTTTTTGTTAAAATCAGACAAATCAAAGGCAACCATTAAACATTTGCTTTTTAATTTTAAAAGAAAAGTTTATATAAATTTATTGTTCAGAATTTAATTGAGTTAAATTACTCTTCTTTGATGCAAATTATTTCTCTGTCATTTGATTAATAAATTATATTAATCATTAGCACCCAAATTTCTTTTATAATTATTATATAGGAAAACATAAGGAGATGAACGAGTTAATCTTCATTTTATTTGGTCAGTGGTGCATTATGTTTATGTTGTGAATGATTTAATCATTTTGAAAGTAACCTTTAGGAGCCTGAGTGCAGTCACACCTGTACGTTCCCATCAGTGTAATTTTAGGGTTTGCAAAACATTGTACCTTGGAAACATTGGTTGTCTTGAAAATGGATGATGTTAAATGAAGAAATTATGTTATAAATCAGTCATCATTCCAGACTGTTCAGTCATTTGTGCAGGAATTTTAGCCAGATGTGTCTAGACTATGGTGAATAAATGTTACAGGGGTTTTGAGATATGCTTCCCTGGAAAATGTATTTTTAAAAAACCCTTTGTGCAGGGAGGGATTTTGACTCTCAAAATCTGTGTTCACACATGCCTGAAGTTAATTATGATAAGGGTATGATGTTTTGCTATATTATATAAGAATGTGGTGTTCCACTCTTTAGACTTTTTGAGGGGTACAAGTTTTCATTATGTTGGTGGTTTTGAAAAGCAAATGGTTGATTGTGCACAATGAAGAAACACTTTGTGGCTGTTGCATCAGAAGTAATGTAGAAAACAAAGTTTGAGAATCCCAGAAGGAATACAAATTTTTACAGTTTTCCCTTCATCATCCTGGAACGAAAATAAGAATTTTTTATTTACATGTTTTTGCTCTAGTGTGGTAGTTTACGTTTTTTTGGTGCTTTTTTTTGTTTTGTTTTTTTAATGTTAAAATTTAATAGTATTTTGTTCTGCAAAAAGAAGAAAAACAACATGGTTGTGTATGTACAGTAGGTCTAAGATCCAACAACCAAATCTAATTCTCGGAACTGGCGTGAGTTTACAGTTTATATTAACTATACCATATATATGTACATGTATGTCTAACATCTGAGTTCAATCTCTCGGTAGCCTAAATAGTCTGTTAATTTCTTTTTATAAAATTGGCTAAAATGTATAGACATGTATGCAAAGTTGTATTGTTAAGTCTCAACAACGTTTTATCAACAGTTTCTAAACATGGACTCTAGCCAGTGTTAAAACTGTTTACAATTACCATGGTTACTAGAATTGGTTGTCATTAACTATTTATTTCAGTTTTGTGTTGTGTTCATGTTTATGATTGTTAATTTTGTTAACATACATTTGTAACCACCGGTATTTTTATGCCCTATTTGTCTTGTGTGCTTCACATTTTTTAAAGATTTTTAAAACTTGTATTAGTTTTGTGTCTTTTTTAGATTTTTAACCCATTTTTATTACAATTACTTTTTAGATTCAGAGTTATTAATATTTCTTTTTTATGGACTTGGTGCATAAGTGCATGTATATTGATATGCGTTTGTCAGAAACATTTTTTTTGTGCTCTGTTCATTGTTTAAAATGAATATATTATTAATTTGCAGTGGGTTGAGGTATACATACATATTTTGGTATTTGTAATTGTGCAGTCTTCGCCATGAGTAAAATCAAGGCGAGCTGTAGATCACTCTCTTTAATTGAGTCAGGTGAGCAATCACTCTCCTTATTAAATATGTTTGTACAAATGTGCCATGTACAAATGTATTACTATATAACATTACGTTATCGATCGCTATTGCGCATACATTTCTGAGACCTATGTTCACAGTCTGATTTTCATGTAGTTCAGGTGAGTAATTACTTGCGAGTATGTTTTTTTAACTTCAATTTAATACACAAACAAAATCATAGCTAAAATTTAAGACGATCGATACGCCGCTTGTCTTAAACATTTGAGCCGGAGGCGAGTGCGAACGATTGCTCGCCTTTCATGGTGAAGACTGTATGTGTTGTGTGCATCATTGGATATTACATTTTTAACAGGTTAAAGGGTAATTTTATGATTCAGATATTTACTGTAAGCTTTATGGTTTAAATATTTTTTAATATATACTTTGTATTTTCATGAATAATGAGTAAAAAGTATGCTTTACTTTCACATAAGATCTGTAAAACATCTTACACAATACCAGTTAATGCAATTAAATGTATTTATTTTCAGGCAATATTTGTTGGTGGGTGGGGTGGGGGGTGTGGGGTGTTAACTGTTGTGTGATGCTATCATTAAGTTCCCAAGAAAAATAAAGTTCATCAAAAACTGGAAACATTAAAATGTTTTGTTGAATATTGACTATATTTCTACCTTCTCAGTGAATTTAACTAAATATGTGGAGAGATGTGTATCAATATAGTATTATTAGCCATATGTATACCCTGGTTTCGATATTTGATTTTTTATTTATTTTAAATCATTTTAGTAAATCAGTGATGTGTTCAGGATAGTGAGCGCTTGCAGACAATTTGACTGGTACCATTGTTTCATCATATATATCTTACATTACGTGTAAAGACCAGTCTAGTGAGTAATCGCAGTTGGTAGCCCTACAGAACAGACCTCTGGATTCACACTGTAAAATTACATTGTTTGTGATTGGAACTTGATTATTTATTGATTGTAAATATTTATCTACATGTCTTTCATTCAGCTTGTTTGCAGTGGTTCATTGCGGTGTTTTGAGCTGTACATTTAAGCATGTATTTGTATATTGGATGACACAAATTTTCTTTTCGACATTCAAGATAAGATATCTTAATCATTGAAAAACACGATGAACACCTAACTTGTAGCACATATCTGTCTGGATTTTGTTGTGTTTTAAATACTGGAACAAATTTAATAGTTGGGTTTGTATTTATGTTTACCAAAAATTAATAATAAACAGAATCAAGACATTAAAAAGTGTTCTTATTGGATATGAAACGTTTCATAATTCTGACAGGAAACCTGCTGCAGTTTTCCAATAACGGCAAGGGATCTTTTCACAGATTTTTCCACAGACCTTGCTTTTAAAGGTGCGCGGGTGCAGTCGCGCTTGTACAGGGCACGTAATTTCAATCTGATGAGTGTGAAAAACCGCGCACGTTACACTCAACAAACGGTGCACGTAAATAGATGGGTATATTTATTTCCACTGTTTACAAAAATCAACAGTTTTCATAGCTCATTTAGCTGATTAGAAAGTTCCTTTCATTAAAACAATAAAAATTACAAACATGGCAGTGGCTTCCATGCAGTCGCTAAACTGATATTTTTCTTTGTTGAACAAATCGGGAAATGCTGGTTTAATATACAATTTTCAAAATGTACCAGTCAAAATCCAATAGGAGCTACACTGCCAATTTTGTTTATTTTGGTGAGTGATTTTTCACTCGCCTTGGCATATTTAGGTGTGCGATTTTTCACTCGCCTATACTTTTCAAAAACCAAGGACTGCAGACAGGACATAACAAGTGGAATTGCTTGGGATGGGAAAATACCGCAATAATTCTGTTGATGGGGTGTGATCCTTTACCCCAAGCACGTCAGACAAGTCCTCTACCCACTGAGTTGGATCCTGCTCAAACCTTGTTACTACACATGTACCTCGTACGTCAATAACATGGGTGAAGGTTTTCCGGTTTTTCTGGGTCTCTAAGGGTCGTTTTTGCCCTGGAACCACAAGAAGCCCTGGCACCCAGAATAGTTTTCAGGTTTTTCAAAATGTTCAATTTTCACCCATGCAATAATCATCGTACAAGAACATACTTGAAAAGTGAATGGCTAGGATTCAACTTTGGAAATAGTCCTTGTTATCATGATGACGTCAAAATACTCTTCAACTCTTTCATATAAAAATATTAGTATAGCAAGAACTAGATAGGCACCATCCTATTTTAAAGGGACATACCCTAGTTTTTAAAAACTAACATATTTTTTACTATTATAACCATTTTTGATAACTTACATCATACTTTACTTATATTTTGTTGTTTAGATTATCAATTTCTGTACATTCGAAGTATTTCGGTCATCCTGGTGTTTTTAATATCACAAAATGCATTTAGCATATTTTTAAAAACACGTGTGTCTGAGAAGTAACATAATTTTAGTCTATTTTTAGAGGGTATTTCACCATTTCAAAGTCACAGACTCATGTTTCACTCAATTGTAACTATCCAAATGTGTTTCAGGTTTGTAAACTTACTGCTAATTTTCACGGTTTGAAACTATAGGGTATGTCCCTTTAAAGGCACTATAATTCTTGTTTTTATGCAGTGTAAAATAAGTAAAGTTTATTATACAGCTGTTTAACTCTGCTGTGATCATCAGCAAAGCTTTTCTAAAGCTGATTTGTCTGGCATCCATCTTTCCATCAACATTTCTTTTTAAATCTTTATCTTCTACAGTTTTGATCAGGGGTGGGATGTAGCCCAGTGGTATTTCAAAGGCCATGGTATGTGCTATCCTGTCTGTGGGATGATGCATATAAAAGATCCCTTGCTGCTTATCGAAAAGAGTAGCCCCTGAAGTCGCGACAGTTGGTTTCCTCTATGTATCTATGTGGTCCTTAATCATATGTCTAACACCATATAATCGTAAATAAAATGTGTTGAGTGCATCATTAAATAAAACATTTCCTTCTCGTTTTGATCCGATTGAGCGGGCAGCATGGCCCAGTGGTACAGTGCCCGCCTGATGCGCGGTCGGTCTAGGATCGATCCCCGTCAGCTAACCACTGGGTTTTTTTCTCGACATAACCATATGTCCGACGCCGATATAACCGTAATTAAAATGTGTTGAGTGCGTCGTTAAACAAACAAAAAAAAAAAATAAAAAAAAATGATCCGATTGTTCTGAAACTTTGTACAATGATCCTTTGTCGTATCCTGCGCAAACAATAGATATTTTACAAATATGGAATTTTAGAATTGTTATTAAATGTTTATAAATTGAATTTGTTTTAGTCTAACTTCTAGACGTTTGATCATCAGATAGTTCTGAAACTTGGTACCATGATTCTCTGGGGAACTCTGCACAAAGTAATAGAGAGTTCATTTTGAAATGTTTTAATATGGGACTTCATTTGAATCGGAATTTAACACTGAAAATGTTAAAGACTTCTACAGTTTGATTGGATAGTTCTGTAACGTAGGATAAGTATTCACAAACTAATTAGATAAATTCTGTGGGGCAGTCTTCGAGAACTAATAGATATTTAGGAAAATTTGAATTTGTGAATTTTGATTAACTTTAATATTTTAAATAGAAATGTCACATTAGAAAGTCTTTTTCTCTATAATTATGATTGGGATAGTTCTGAAAGTTACTATATGTATTCTTAAGGTCTTCAGAAACTAATAGATCTTTAGAAAATGTAGAATTTGGTTTTATTATATTAAACATTTTTAAATAGAAATTTAATATTTAAAAGTCTACCTTCTTCCAGTTTTGATTGAATAGTTCTTAAACTTGGTACGTTAATTCTCTATGGCAGTGTTCACAAATTAATAGAGAGTATATTTTGAACTCAATTTAAAAAAATTAATTTAAAGAACAATTTCACCTGGACAATTATCTTTAACAATATATCTCCATTGAGTTTTAAATTTACAGGATTTAAATAACATTTTGCCTCCACTATGTCATTCATCTGTGCAGTTTTCTAATGCCGATTTGTCTGGACCAATGTCCGTCTGTCAACGTTTGCTTTCAAGTTTATCTTATACTCAGGCGCGGATCCAGGAATTTTAGCAGGGTGGGGTGTGCGTGTGTGTGTGTGTGTCCAGTCTTGAGCTTACCCTGCCAGTACATCGCCACGCCAGTCGCGCATCAATGCTTCATAATAAAAAAAATCGTTGAGGGGGGGGGGGGGTCCAGACCACCCTCGACCTCCCCCTGGATCCGCGCCTGTATACTAGATTCGTTGAATTGTTCTGAAACTTGGTACAATGATTCTCTGAGGCACATCCACAGACTAATTAGACTGATATATATTAAATTGAGCTAGCGGGCAGCATAGACCAGTGGTACAGTGCCAGCCTGATGCGCGGTCGGTCTAGGACAGATCCCCGTCAGCTAACCACTGGAGTTTTTTTCGACATAACCATATGTCCGACGCCGATATAACCGTAATTATAATGTGTTGAGTGCGTCGTTAAACAAACAAACAAAAATTGAGCTCTATTGGTCTATTGCGACCTCTTGTCAGCCATTGCATTACATAGCACAACGTTTTGCTTAATTAATGAATTTTAGCGAATCCAATGTGTTTCTGGTTGTTCTGGCGCGTAGCTCACAATGCTCTCCTGCAAATCGTTTTGCACTGCACTGCACTGCTTCCCGGCCTCGGTGGCGTCGTGGTTAGGCCATTGGTCTACAGGCTGGTAGATACTGGGTTCGGATCCCAGTCGAGGCTGGGATCTTTAATCCAGATACTGACTCCAAACTCTGAGTGAGTGCTCCGCAAGGCTCAATGGGTAGGCGTAAACCACTTGCCCCGACCAGTGATCCATAACTGGTTCAACAAAGGCCATGGTTTGTGCTATCCTGCCTGTGGGATGTGTAAGTAAAAGATCCCTTGCTGCTAATCGAAAAAGAGTAGCCCATAAAGTGGCGACAGCGGGTTTCCTCTCAAACTTTGTGTGGTTCTTAACAATATGTCTGACGCCATATAACCGTAAAAAAATGTGTTGAGTGCGTCGTTAACTAAAACATTTCTTTCTTTCTTTGCACTGTACTGCAAGATCACAAAGTTGCGAGAGTTATGCAGCCTTGTGTTTGTGGCAGCTTATGGAAAACAGAAAAGCTGCAATGTTACATAAATAACTGAGCTCTGCGTCTTAAAAGTTAACACAATTTCTACTGATTTTAATACTTTAGCGCCATGGGTGTCATTTGGTGGGGGATAGGGGGGACATGCCCCCCCCCCCCTACATTTTTATTAGTG
>JAECMU010018899.1:2076-12542 GCA_016106625.1 Dracogyra subfuscus
ACACACACACACACACACACACACACACACACACACACACTTGGGATCTTAATTGGATATAAGCACGAACATTAAATGAAATGGGATAGACTGATTAATTTAAATATAATAACTCACATGGTAATCCCAGCTTGCACATTGCCACCCTGTCCTTGTATCTCTTGGTTTATTTGAACTCTGGAAAAAAAAGGAAGAAAAAAGGCGTGACGTGTTCTAGAACAGACAAAAAGAAAAACAATCTACAAAAGACAGGCCACCAGACAAAAGCCACTGTTACTAACTGCTTAATGTAAACGTATATTCACCTTGGATATCCGTCTGCAAGGTCGCTCCATCTGTAAATGTCATCATAAAATGTCTGGTTCGGACAAATGCGATAACTACCGCTCCCATAACCATTTTTAAAGTAACCGCCATTCTTGCTGTAACCATTGTCACCACCATAATTGTCATAGCCACTGCCTCCATCATGATTTAGGTAACGGACGTTTCCGCCATATCTAGGGTAAGCACTGTTTCCACCACGTGTAGGGTAACCACCACCACGTGTAGGGTAACCACCGTCTCTAACATGTGTGGAATACTCATTAGCTCTACCATAGGTGGAGTAACCATTGCGTCCACCATGACTAGAATAACCGACATTTTCATCCCGACTTGAATAAACATCATTTTGACCATGCGTAGGGTAACCCCTGCCTCTAATGTGTGTAGAATAGCCATTGACTCTACCATACGTAGGGTAAACACTGCGCCCACCACCAATACTGTTGTAACCAATACTACTGCCATGATTGGAGAAGCCCTTGTTGACACCATAGGGATTACGTTTACCACTGCTAAGATATGGACTTCGTTTATAGTTGTAACCACCTCGTCTACCGCCATAGCGTACAGGACTGCGATTGCTGGGTACCCCGTTTATATTGTAGCCACCGTTACTACCTCTGCTGTAACCACCAATCACTAGAATGCCACCTCGATTGCCAAATATGAACCCAGAGTGTGAATACTTCTTCGGCTTGTCCGATGACAAATTCGTCGTTCCATTGGACGTGTTAGCCACAGCAACAAGTGCTAGAAGCACTATGCAGCAGAGAGAGAACGAATGCTACAAAACAAAGTAGTGTTTGAAATAGAATACAAATTATTTTCGTCAATTATTTCTTTCATATTAAAATGACAAGTAAATATTTTGCAAATATCTATTTAATGATACTCTACCTAATTTACATATTTGGGCACTCACTGATGTGCAAGGTTGTGTTTACTCTTAAAATTAGAATATAGATGTCAGTAAACAGGTGATTTGCGAACTTTAATGGAACAGACTACAAAAAAACATATGATCGACATGTGTAAATTTCATTTACCCTTAAACAAACTTTTAATTTAAAACTGCAAGTTAACTGAGTATTTTTGATTGCAGTGTTTTAAGATGTTATTGACTTATAAAATATTTCCACGATTAAACTTGCATATTAAATATATATCTTGTTGGCTGTATATTAAACGTGTTTCTGATCGTTCTGATATTTGTACTAAGTTAAATTTCATTTTATTTTCTAAAAAACTAAGTACGAACTTATTTAAAGACAAAATCCAGTTTGGGATTCTTACAAATATTAAGACGACCAGAAACACATTGAATATACATACGCTGATACACTAAACAAGAAAATATATTTATCATGTAAGTTTAATCGTAGCATTATTTTTATTAGTCAGAAACATCTTACAATGCAGCAAACTCAGGAATGTCCCTTTAATTATGACGAGCATATTTAGTGACTATAAATTTAATACAAGTACATTAGAAATTTGCACAATCTTGCAGCCACTTAAAGGTGCTATATCATAGTTGCATGTGAACATCTGTTTGTGATAAAGATTATCCAATAAAAATATATTTTCTACTGGCAGATACAATTATTTTGTTATAATAATTTATGGGCATATAGTTGAAGGGTGTAGTCTTTAAATTTTAAACAGAATTTAATTTTAAACTTTTTATTTGCAATAGCAGTCATTATGCAACTTTGAGATAGCACCTTTAATACCGGTATAATAGATCACACACTCGGAACGGTTCTTGACATTTTGCTCAAAAGTTACTGAGAAATGTCTACAAATATTTGTTTGAGAGGGATATGGGTAAACCGTTATTAGAGACCGCCCATCACATATTGCAACAATGCATTTAACACACGTCGATCAAGATTTGTTATAGGCTGTTCCAATAAAGTGCACAAATTACCTGTTCATTGACATATTTCTTTTAATTTCAAAAGTACAGCAATAAAAGCCCAAAACAAGTAAATGCTAAATTAGGTAGAGTAACATTAAATATATATTTCCAACACCACTTTTTTTTAGTAGTTTTATTAAGGGGAATTCCTGAGTTTCCGACTAATAAAACTTTCCTACGATTAAACTGACATATCAAATATGTTTTCTTGTTTAGAATATCAGTGTATGTATATTCAACGTGTTTCTGGTCGTCTTTAGGCAGAACAAATATATTTGATATGTACATGTAATTACAATCGTTAAATGTCTCTGTTAGTCGATAACATCTTAAAAATTGCAGCAAACTCAGGAATGTCCTTTAAATCCTGAAAATTAAATGCACATATTTTGCCTTTTCTGATTTGCTATGGGATTTTGTCATTTCTGTCAAATGAAAAAGGAAATGAATAATTTATCATTTAATATATAACTAATGTAAACCGTATTAATTTTGCGACGTTTTTTTTTTTTTCGCGAATGTATACCTTAGCGCATGTTCGCGAAGAATAAATTTCGCGAACGACCGTTGACAGCTAAAAACAAAAAGTGGATAAAGACAGCTCACTGTAATTGTTGTAAAGTTACTGTCTGTAAATCAATATTCTGTTATCTTACAATAAACAATTGTGCCTAGTACAGAGTATATAGAGCCTATTAGGTGTCGTCCCATTTAGTCGAATCCCAGTTGGTCGAATTCCCATTTCGTCGAATATGAAGTGTTTGTCTGTTATGTAAACACTACCTAATTACCTACGCATTGAATGAGCTGACTATTATTGTCGTTTCTCCATGGCCTCTTTATGTATAAATATAAGTATATAAACAGTCTGCCGTACATAAACATAATTATGTTCAACTGATGTACTTTCTGAATGGCCTATTCGTAAACTCTTGAGTATATATCTATATCTATCTATATCTATATCTATATATGTCTAATAATATGTTTTTTAGAAAACGTACACATTTACAAGAATGGCTGGCTTACGCAAGGTAGAATTTGTGCAGTCAACTCGTGGAAAACAATAGGCTTTGTTAGACGGATATACGTACAGTCAAAATCGCGTTAATGCAGAAACTACATATTGGAGATGCACCAAACGGCCCTGTAAATGCAAGTGTTTTATTTGTTTTTCTTTTCAAATGTTAAATAAATAGTTTAAAATGAAAACCTTCTTATTTATTTATTTATTTATTTACAAACATTCTGTACATGAATTATTACGCTTGAAGGGAAACGATATTTGTTATATCGTATGCGTTAATTTCCAACTAATCTGGAATAGTTCATTATAACGACTGAGGTAACAACCTGCTTATCAGTAAAACTACTGAACCATGTCTAATGGTATTTTAGCCTTTCGACCAACTGGGATTCGACCAAATAGGACGGAGCCGGGTATTAGGCCCTACCCACCTCACTTGTATTAGAATCACAACTCGCAGCTTCAGTTGTAAACTGGTAACACCCTTGGAAGATAAAACCATAAACGATTAGTCGTCATCGATTGAAGTTACATAAGACAATTAACAATTAGTCGCCATTAAGGAGAGCTCGTGTATAGGCTGTGCCTGTTTTCCTTTATGGTTTACTAGAAAATCGAGACATCACTTTAAGCACACTTCAAACTGGAAAAAATTGCGTGCGTATTAATTTCGCGACATAAGGCTAGACGCGAACGACGCAAAATTTATACACACGCATTTTTTCACGGTTTACAGTATTTACTTTTATGTCTAGTTGTCTATGTAGATTCCCCTAATAATACATACACTAGAAGTTTCAGAAGCACACAATCAAAGCTCTAGAAGATATATTTTTAAATAGTGGTGTAACAATACATCGAACTATCGATACATTGCGATAGTTAGTGCCTCAATAGTTAATTCAACTATCGATAATTATCGCAATTGTTTGCTCAACTATCGATAGTATGCATAGTGAAATATGGTGTATGCAATACGCATGATTTCACCATCTACTAGTAATATTACAACTACGCACAAACACACACTAATGCACATACCTATTGGATGACTGACGTAAATAGTTTTGCAATACATTTATTCATATTACTGTTACCAATCGATTTAAGAATTCACACTAGTATTTTAAAGGGACATTCCTGAGTTTGATGCAATTCTTAAGATGTTATAGACTAACAGAGACTTTAACGATTGTAATTTTGTAATCACATATCAAATATATTGTACTGCTTAAAATAAAAGTGGATGTATATTAAACGTATTTCTGAAAATTGATCGATCTGCAACATGAGAGTAAGTGTTTAAGGGGAAAAAAATGAGAAAGATATTCATTTCATATATCTTTACAAGTGTACATGTGAAAACAACCGCAGACATTCCCGAGTTTTTTTTTACAATTTGTATGATGTTATCGACTAACAGATACTTCTTAACGATTGCAATTACATATCAAATATATTGGTTCTGCTTAAAATAAAAGTGGCTGTATATTAAACGTGTTTCTGATTGTTATAATGATTGTTCTAATATTTGTACTCGGTTAAATTTGATTTTA
Organism: Dracogyra subfuscus; assembly: GCA_016106625.1. NCBI lineage: Eukaryota > Metazoa > Mollusca > Gastropoda > Neomphalida > Peltospiridae > Dracogyra > Dracogyra subfuscus. The sequence goes on from JAECMU010018899.1 coordinate 6,908, forward strand.
TTTCCTAAATATATATATTATTTTGTTTTCGTACGTACGAAATTATTTGAACACAAACTACAGTCTGGGCTTCTTAGAAATATTAAAACGACCAGAAACAAATTGAATATAAAAGAAAGAACTTTATTCGCATTAGGCCTAATGACCCTTGAGGACATCATATAATGTTTGTATGCAACGTGTAAATCGTATTTGATATTTGGGATACATTAGCCACATGGTGCCAATGAGTATTAACATGATGTTTATAAAATAACTAAATGCAAAATTAAAGATACGCATAATATATATAACAAATGTTCTACTTACGCATTCACATGCAGGGAAAACTTAATTGTACAAAATTATGTTTCTTTTTTTAAAAGGCTTTAAAACAATACACAGCTAACCGTCTTACTATTCTTTCATTGTTGTTATTTAATAGTTCTATACATTTGAACATACTAGGGTTATTTTCATATTATTTTGTTAAGTAAAGTCTGATAGATTTGTACATGGGACAAACAAGTATAAATTGGAATTCATCTTCTATTAAATTACAAGTAACACATTTACGATTAGCCAGTGCAATTGGGTTAGGTTTTGCCCATCTTCCCGTTTCAATTAATAATCTATGAGCAGCAACGCGTAGTCTCGTTAAAGCAGTTCTATATTATCCAACAGAAATAGTGTCTAAATACAACTTATAAGAAAAATATTTGAAAAATGTCTGTATAGTGATGCTCTTGAAGAAAGGTTTAATCACGAGCGCCATCCCTGTATAAACACATCTTTTATTCTTTACTTTAATAATGATAAAAACACCATCTGATTCCCAACACCCTGATTTTGCCAGACTATAGAAAAGCCAGTATTATTTAACAAATGTCGAACACGCATAGCCCAGTTAGTTTTAGTGGGGACAAAATCATATCACTTATCCTCATATCATAACGTATTTTTGTAAATTTCCTGTTGTCACCTTTTATAATTTTCAACCAGAACTTAATAATTCTATAATGTCTATGCACAATCAAAGGAAATCTACCTAATTCGCCATATACAAAATCAGTTTGAGTAGTCTGCTTTACACCAAGTAACTACTTAAAATATTTCAAATGCATTATTTCCATTGCCGTACCCTGAATAAACCTCCAGACTTCGCAGCCGTAGCTTAGAACAGGATGTATTAAGTTGTCAAATATATCACACATGAGGTTTTAACGATACAAATTGTTGTAAATACTTTTGCATTTGGTACATTGCTTTTTGCGCTTGTCCCACGATAGTATTTTGCATATCAGTAAATGATCCACCTGTCGCAAATACACACCTAAATATGAAAATCTGCGTACAATTTCTATTGGATAATTACCATATTTAAAATCTAAATCATTTGATAGTCTACCATATTTACGATATACCATAACTTTTGTTTTCTCAATATTTACACATAGCCTCCATTTAATACTATATTCATACAATGCATCCAGACAATTTTGCAAATCTAATTCATTTCCCGCTAATAACACTATGTCGTCTGCATATAAAAGAATAAATAGCTTAAGCATGCCTATATCCACTGACACTGATATTCTAACAAGAAAATATATTTAATATATAAGTGTAATCGTAGAAATGTTTTATTAATTGGAAACTTACAATGGAGCAAACTCAGAAATGTCCCTTTAACTATCCCAATCCTATTGCCTTAAATAGTAAAACCGACCCCAGTAGTCGCCCCTACATTTAAATATCCAATGTAAAATTTATTTTTAAAAAGTTTAAGTTTAATAAAAGTTCACATTAAAAAGAATCCCAAAAATACAATTTGTAGGCGTCACATTAAAATAAAATAATATATACACAAACATGTAACAACTGTGTACAGAGTTACACAAATTCAAATAAAAATTGGTAAAATAATAGGTATAATATATTACACCTTTCTATAAAAAACAAAATGTTTTAAAATTATAAATAAATAATTTTGAGTGGACTTTAAACGATTATCGAAAGACATTTCTCTGCATATAGGTCGTAAACAATGTTCCAATGGTGCTAGATAATGCTTCTGAATACCGTATTTACTATTTGTCGGTGTATTTACAACGGGTATGTTTGTAACGAAAGTATTATGCCACAAAATGTGAACTTTCAGCACCATACATTTAGAGAAACCATAACTAACTGTCGAGTTAAATGTTATTACCTTCATATCTGTCTTCTATGAAGCTCTGAAAATGTTCTTAAAATTATTGCCGTTACCTTAACCTCTGATACAAACACTTAAATAATATAAATATAAATAGGTTTTTTTTTATCTCTTGCAACATTCAGTTTATTTTAGTTATCTTTCAACTGAAAGTATTGTTTCACATTTACCTGATATATACACACATTACCTTGCTGCGTATGTGACGTTTATGGCTATAAATGAAGATGACCGAAACAAAATTACTTTTCTGACTGCGTCAACAATAATTTGTAAGTGCGAAATCATAGGAATTTATAACAATTTAACAACGCAGACATACAATGAACTTATTAACCTGTTTATAGCAAATATAGTGCTCGCCTGATGCGCGGTCGGTCTAGGATCGATCCCCGTCAGCTAACCACTGTTTTTTTTCTCGACATAACCATATGTCCGACGCCGATATAACCGTACTTACAATGTATTGAATGTTAAAGACCCTATCCTGAGTTTGCCTCATTGTAGTATATATCCAACTAATGAAATCGAGTAACGACCATAATTATATATTAACTATATTTTCTTGTTTAGAATATTAGTGTATGCATATTCAAGGTAGTTTTGATCGTCCTTATATTTTTAAGTAGCACAATCTGGATTTGGTATCCAAATAAGTTCGTACTTCGAAAAAATAGATACGTGACATGTTATATATGGTATACGGTAACAAGAACATATATTTAATGTGTAATTTTAGTTGTAATAAAATCTTATTAGTCGGAAATATCTTACAATGTAGCGAACACAGAATAGTTAAAAGTAGCAGACCCTAGTCACAATCCGATGACGATTTATCCCTATCCATCTCCAAAACAAAAATAGCTGTAGACATTTATAAGTAACATTTGAGCAAAACTGCCAATAACCATTTTGAGTATGCGATCTTTTATACCGCTATTGCTAATAATGTTTTTTTTAATTATATTACATTTTGCTTTAAAATTTAAAGTCTACACCTTCAACTATATGCCCACAAATGATTAAAATTAAATAGTTTTATCTACTAGTAGAACATATTTTTTTTAATTACAGAATCATTATCACCAACAGAATGAATGAATGAATGAATGAATGTTTAACGACACCCCAGCACGAAAAATACATCGGCTATTGGGTGTCAAACTATGGTAATGGGGTAAACATTAAATCACAAATATAAAAAAAATCAAGATGGATACAAAACACAGTGTAAAGGGCTGTGCAATAAATACAAATACAAATATCACAGCATTTTACGGACACCGAATTTTATTAAAAATTTCAATTTGTGCTGTATTGGCCATTCTCAAAGAGAATGTTACACCCCTGCACCACGATGAGGTTACAGCACACGCAGGGGTATCACCAACAGATGCTCACATATAAAACTATGATATAGCACCTTTAAGTGGCTGCAGGATTGTGTAAATTTCTTATGCACTTATACTGAATTTGTATTCACTAAATATGCTGGTCATAATTAATAAATGTATGCTGCAATTCAAAATACTTGGTTAACTTGCAGTTTTAAATTAAAAGTATGTTTAAGGGTAAATAATGCTGATACATGTCGATAAAAATGTGTTATAGAATGTTTAAAAAAAGTTCGAAAGTCACCTGTTTACTAACATCTTTCTTTGAATTTCAAGAGTACACACAAGCGTGTACACACATTAATAAGAGCGCAAACAAGTAAACACTAATTTAGGTAGAGTATCATTAAATATATATACATGTATTTACAAACTATTTACTTATCAGTTTAATATGAACGAAATAAGCAACGAAAATCGTTTTTATTTTGCTTCCGACAATACAGCAAAAACTATCTAAACAAAATCTTTCATTGTTTTTGTTTTTTAAAATATGTATATTGTTCAACAAATCATGCACTTATAATAATTTATAAAACTTATTTTACGGCAATTTGTTTTATTTTAAGGCAAATTACAAAATGGGAGTCCACTGTTAATAGACAACATTTTTGGAAATCGAATATAACAATCGTCTTATAATGTAAAATAGATTGGTTGAAAATTTAAGGTGCATTCTGATTTTAATAAAGATATCAACAGAAATCCAGAAATATATTTATTTTAAACAATATGGACCATATATTTTTGGCAAGTATCTGTAAATAGTGTTTTACCAGTAAACGCCGTGACAATAATGTTGTTGTTGAAATGTTGCCGTGCTTATACACGAGGGGGAGGAGTGAGTTGTTTGAGGTGGACAGAATTTGGAATAAACAATTTAGTAGTAATCTAATTTAAAAACTGCTGGCATCCACACGTCTGGACTAAAACATTAAATCCAAACATAATTTAGAATGCCCGGCCTAAAAGGTTTTAAGGTGAGTTGAGCAACTGAACGAGCGCCAATAAGAAGTGCGTTGGACTATTTATAAAAACCTAAACATAAAATGTTTGATCCGCGGCCGAAAATATTTTAAAAGTCCAACTAAGCCCAAAACACGAACAGGATTACCTGTCCTGGGTGAGGTTGGCTAGTGCGGCAAACCTGGACACTCCCTGAGGTCCGGAAGAAGAGGTTGAGGGGGAGGAGTGAGTTTGAGGTGGACAGAATTTGGAATAAACAATTTAGTAGTAATCTAATTTAAAAACTGCTGGCATCCACACGTCTGGACTAAAACATTAAATCCAAACATAATTTAGAATGCTCGGCCTAAAAGGTTTTAAGGTGAGTTGAGCAACTGAACGGGCGCCAATAAGAAGTGCGTTGGACTATTTATAAAAACCTAAACATAAAATGTTTGATCCGCGGCCGAAAATATTTTAAAAGTCCAACTAAGCCCAAAAACACGAACAGGATTACCTGTCCTGGGTGAGGTTGGCTAGTGCGGCAAACCTGGACACTCCCTGAGGTCCGGAAGAAGAGGTTGACGTTCGCGTAGAGTCCGAACTACAGTACCGTAGTTGGGGCCACAGACCGCCCGGAGCATCTTGTGTAGATTCCGGTTGTCCAACATGCTGGGAAGTATGGCTTGTCTGTAGGTCTGGTCCATCCGGTGAGTAACAACTACGGTATGGTGCTTGTCGAAAACCTTGCAGTACAGTTCGAACTCGCCTCCGTCCAGTAGATGTTAGCAAGTCCGCAGCGTAGCATCTTCGGATCGGTGGTGCATCCTGGCAACTGCTAGTGTCCATTCATCCTCTAGTGGGGGGAGACGACTACATCTAGCTGTGGCTTGGCCTTGGCGGACTGGATGGTCGGTGATGTACCCTTCCGCTTCAAAGGAGCCGCAACAAGTGCTGGCGCCGACTCGACGGGAGCGGTCAGCAAAGTCAACCGCTGCACCGGAATCGGATCCGTGGCGTGGATGTCAGTGGTGCCGCTCTGGTAACTGTGACAAGCACCGAGCAAGGATCGTCCGAGGATGCTGGAGTGTCTGGCACTGGC
>JAECMU010018917.1:753-17307 GCA_016106625.1 Dracogyra subfuscus
CTGTCTGCTCGTTTCATAAAGATGGTATGACGGACAAACTGTTTGCTCGTTTCATAAAGATGGTTAGACGGACAAACTGTTTGCTCGTTTCATAAAGATGGTATGACGGACAAACTGTTTGTTCGTTTCATAAAGATGGTTAGACGGACAAACTGTTTGCTCATTTCATAAAGATGGTATGACGGACAAACTGTTTGCTCGTTTCATAAGCTTTTCGCTCGTTTCATAAAGATGGTATGACGGACAAACTGTTTGCTCGTTTCATAAAGATGGTATGACGGACAAACTGTTTGCTCGTTTCATAAAGATGGTATGATGGACAAACTGTTTGCTCGTTTCATAAAGATGGTATGACGGACAAACTGTTTGCTCATTTCATAAAGATGGTTAGACAGACAAACTGTTTGCTCGTTTCATAAAGATGGTATGACAGACAAGCTCGTTTAGTATTCTATATGTATCACAGGGTTCATTATTGCTGAGCAATGTGTAGAAGTTATGTGATGAAAACTTGCTAAATGATGATGCTAGTGAAGGTTTACCGAAAATCCATAGGCTCTGAATTGATTTTGAGTATAGTTTTACAGGGTTATCACCACAGTGATTTGATTATTACTAATATTATTTTACTCTGTTGCAGAATTTTTAACAGAAACCGAAAAGAAGTCTGGTCTAATGCCATTCACACTCAGGTAATTTTGCTGTAGAATTTTGTTATGTATACCTTATTTACAAGTGAAACTCCAGAATCTGGTGTTATTTGAAAAGTTGTTCCATGAGAATTGTGGAATATCCATATTTATATTTTAGTTGTATGTAAGTAGTTCTCAATTGTAAGTTCATGGGTGGCAAAAAGAATTGGTTTAAAATATTTATGTGTGGTTCTGTCTGTAGCTGTCCTTCATTTTACCTGTTGTAGCTGGGCAAGATCGTTTTTTGTGTTTTAATTCTTTTTTGACGAAGGCAGGACGTAGCGCAGTGGTAAAGTGCTCGCTCAATGAGTGGTCCGTTTAGGATCGATCCCCATCGGTGGACACATTGGGCTATTTCTCATTCCAGCCAGTGCACCACAACTTGTGTATCAAAGGCTGTGGTGTGTACTATTCTGTCTGTGGGATAGTACACATAAAAGATCCCTTGCTGCTAATTGAAAAGAGTAGCCCATGAAGTGCAGACACCGTGTTTTCTCTTTTCAATATCTGTGTGGTACTTAACCATATGTCTGATGCACTTTTGTAATGCAATGTAATACTTGGTACAAGTGAGTCATGGAAGATTTTCCAGTCATTTAAATAACATTTTGCCCAGACATAATATCATCCGTCACATGGGAGAACTACAACATAATATATAAGTCTATATATTTTGTCGGATGGGACATAGCACAGTGGTAAAGCATATGCCTGATGCATGGTCAGTCTAGGATCGATCCCCGTCGTTGAGCCCAATGGGCTATTTCTCGTTCCAGCCAGTGCACCATGACTGCAGCCATGACAATCTTCCACGGATTTGAAAGCCATTTAGGTTGTTGCTGTGGCCGTGTACTGTCTGCTTTGTGCACAGTTCGCAAAGCTTTCAGCGGATTTCATCAAGTGTTATTGTCATGCCTGTGACTGGTATATCAAAGGCTGTGGTATGTGTTGTCCTGTCTGTGGGGTGGTGCATATAAAATATCCCTTGCTACTAATGGAAATATGTAGCGGGTTTTTTCTATGACCATATGTTTGACATCCAGTAGCCGATTATTAATGAATCAATGTGCTTTAGTGGTGTCATTAAACAAAACAAACTTTATATATTTTGAGGAGGGGTGGGGGAGGGGCAAATAACAGATAATAAAAAGAATCTCTATCTTAACTACAAAACCCACCCAGAATCAAAGACATCACTTTCTCGACATCATAGTGAAAGATGTCAAACTTTGAGCCCTATTACTCTGTTTTTGATTTGCTATTTGGTATGTTTTCTAGTACGACAGCTCACATTTAGAATAGCTCGAGTCGCCTCCAGCCCTTCCCTTGTTGATATTGATTGATACTGATATGTAGGAAAAGGCTATGTAATGCTTTGGCAATCGTCGACAACCAAATGATCGCAAATTACTGTGTCTAAAATAAAAAATCTAAATCTGATGCCACAGAGGTTTAGTTTGATTATTCCCGAGTCCAGTCAGGACATTAAGTGTACATGCTGTTAACCAGCACCAGGAAGGGAGGGTTGGAGGTGACTTGAGCTAATTTAGAATAGCAGTGTTTTCAACTGGACTCGTGTTGTATGTTGGTGGTTGTGGTTTCAGGGGGTACGATGACGAGAAAAAGGCGAAGATGGGGGTTGTGGAATGTGTGAAGCACGAACTGATGCAGCCCTTCAACGTGCTGTATGAAAGAGATGGTAAGAACAGTTTGTATTTATTACGTACATATACAGCCAGACACACACACAAACAGTTGTCACACGTCGTGTACTGTGGGGCAGGATTATCTCGGTCAGTTAAGTGCTCGCTTGCGTCACAGAATCAAACCACCTCCGTGGATCCATTCAACTGATTTGTGTGGGTTATTTTTAGTTCCAACCAGTGCACCACAACTAGACGAAGGCTGTGGTATGTGGTGTATTGCTGAACACAGTGAAATGTGTAATTCACGCGTGTAAATTAGGCCAGATTTTAACTACCAGTTCAAACCCCGATAGATTTCTTGAGTGATAATGTACACAGACCTGTACTGAAGTACATTTGAAGAAAATTTCTATAATCTGACGGGAGGAACAAGATAATCTTTAATTCATTATATACCTGTTTGTATTCATCATATACCTGTTTGTATTCATCATGAATGATGAGCGGGCAGCATAGCCCAGTGGTACAGTGCCCGCCTGATGCGCGGTCGGTCTAGGATCGATCCCCATCAGCTAACCACTGGGTTTTTTCTCGACATAACCATATGTCCGACGCCGATATAACCGTAATTATAATGTGTTGAGTGCGTCGTTAAGAAAAAGAAAAAAAAAATCATCATGAATGAAAACAAATGTGCTGGGGTGTTGATATCAAACATTGCTGCTCTTCATTGTTTCATTAAGAGAGAGAGCTTCTGTGACATTGACTTTATTAATAGAGATCCATGACATTGACTTTATTAATAGAGATCCATGACATTGACTTAATTAAGAGATCAGAGGGTCTGTGACATTGACTTAATTAATAGAGATCACATGTTCTGTGCCACTAAATTTGATCCTTTTTTTTCTCCAAAAACTAAAATCACCAAATATTGCAATATGAATCGTAGTTCGGGTATAAAACATTAATTCTGGTCAAAAAACAATTGTTATCGGGAATAATGGACAGCTGGCCACAAATGCCCGTAATAAAAATTAAACAAAATCCACAAAAATAATACTTACCGATACATATATGAACTTTTATTTCATCAGGGTTTGTACGCGCCTGGAAAACCCTTGAAATCCCTTGAAAATAAACTAATGTATTCCAGTGCTTGAATACCCTTGAAAATCATCTTACGGTCTGGAAAACCCTTGAAAAATTAAAATTTGATGTCAAATAAAATATAAACGCCTAAAATGGAGGCTTTATTTACTTTTATTTAACATGTAATTAAATTATTTGTTTAATTTTTGCGGTACAATCGAATGCCAATCGCCCAGCCAATTGATGTTTACCGGCTCAGTTGAAGTGTGAATGCTTGTTGTTGTTGTTTTTTTTATCTCGTGATGCGAGAATCATGCGGCCACGAGATCCAAGCGACAGCGTCGCCATAATGGAAAAGAAATTTTGTCACTTTTTACAGCTGGGTATTTAGCAAGTTCAGTGAGCGTGCCAAGTTAATGATTCTGTTGTAAACCCACAAAGATGGTTGGCATTTGCGTGTTTAATGACCTGTGGATACAGGCAGTGAATTATAAGGACTGGTTGGTGCGTGGACCCGACAAACAGTGCAAGATCATCGTTTGTACTCGCAATTTCAGTGTGGCGAACATGGGGGAAACGGCGCTAGTAAGGTCCTGGAATTTTGATAAAGTTAACCTGGAAAGTGCTTGAAAAAACCTTGAATTTTGACTTCCTTGAAGTGTATGAACCCTGTTTCATGTATTTATAAAACATTTAAATTATAAACTTGTACCCACTCAAAGTGATTTTTGTTAAAAATTAATCCAGTAGTCTAAAGGTTAAACACAGGTATTTGAGAAAAACAGGCTTCGTCAGTTGTGCCCTAAATGTAGGATGTTGTTGTGTTGCATCAAGTAACCCAATTATGAATCTGCCTGCTGTAGCAGTCTCATTAGAACAAAACCCATTTTAAACTTGTTTGACCTGGATGATGTTAACACAGACCTGTACTGAAGTACATTTGAAGAAGATGATTTTGACTGACGGGAAGAACAAGCTCATCTTAAAAGGTGTTTAAACATTGGATCTGTATTAATATATCATTACGGCAGTAGCACTGTATAAACTCGTGGAGCGTAAATAAAAAATGAATAGGTAAAAGGATGATTTCGTCTTCCACCCCTCAAAAATAAAATATAATAATGATGAAGATGCAGAGTATAAAATGTACATCATCAATAAGTTTGTTTTTGTTGACGTGATCCAATTTTAATAGTGATGTCATTTCTGCATTTTGTCATGAGAATATCTAGTAATTCATGCAACAGATAGTGTAATTGTTTGTTGTTAATGTTAGGCTTTCCTTTAAAATTGCTAGTTTACTGTACAGGCATTTGAATATATGCCAAATGTGTGATTCAGCGGCCTGTGTACCTGCATATAGTTTTTATATAAAGTGTAATGGGGAAGGACATGGCCTAGTGGTAAACAGACCTTGCTTTTTAAGGTGCGATCGCGCTCGTACAGCGCACGTAATACGAGTGTGAAAAACCGTACACGTTACACTCAATAAACGGCGCACATAAATAAAATATACCACTCAAAATCCAATCGGAGCTACACTGCCTATTTTATTTACTTTTGAGAGTGATTTTTCACAAGCCTTAGCATATTGAAGTGTGCGATTTTCCACTCGCCTACAATTTTCAAAAAACAAGGACTGGGTAAAGCACTCATCAAATTGATCATCAGTTACACATTTGATTAACATGTTTCATATTTTTAAAACAACCTAACCCACCCGTCCATGACACGTTGAATCTGTAGTGGTTTAAAGTGAATACTAAGGTGGGATATAAAATGTGGATCGTCTTCGGCGGTGGAGTCAAAAATACTTCACATTCCATCCTCTAGGTTCACAACAAAACAAAAACCTGCATCCATTTGATTGTTAGTCACCTAAATGCAGCCCTTGAAATTCTGACAAGTTTGCTACGGCAGTTAAGTGCAGTCGCAAATCAATTTTGCAACGGCACTACGGCGGCAATTTTAAAGAAAAGATTAATGCTGTCAAAACTATTCATATATTATCCACTGCAGTAATAATATGCTAAAACATGACATCTCAAGTTTACTTTCGTAAGCTTCTGTACTGGAATAATCCGATTTGTATTAAAATGAAAAAATTGGGCCACACTCTATTATAAATGCTTTTTTTCTGGGATTTGTAATTCGACAGAATTGAGAGAAAAATGCTTACACTTTTCCCCACTCAGATTTGCGACGGCAATGAAATGCTATCGCAAATCAATTTTGCGATAGCTTTTGCGACGGCATTGCTGATTGCCGTCGCGAATTTCGAGGGCTGTAAATGTCTGTTTGTACCTCATAGTTTTTTCCGGACGTTTCCCCTCTGCAATGCCTCAATATGTTAAGCTTTAACGTGTACTGTTACAGATCATATTTAACTTGATTGGGATTAACTGATTTATAATAGTGTAGTTACGGCCCTTCAACTTAGGATTTGTTGGGGGGGGGGGACGCAATGCCACAAGATACTGAGCTGAAATTGTTCAGTCTTTATGGCCCGTGAACTTAGGCACGAGGAAAATCTGTTGGGGGCCGATAGGAGACATGTATTCAGCAGTATGCTTCGTAGTGGGCGCTTTTTTGTTTTTGTTTACTTTTACAAAGTAGATTGGCAAGATGCAGGTATTACACATTGAGATCAGTGTCTCACAAACTAAGTCGTGGGTCAATCAAACTTGGTTTGTAGTTGTCAAACATTCATTCATTCATTTAAGGCCTGGTCATTTTATTCAGTATCGCGTTGAGATTCTCTACGCATGTTTCACAGATCGCTACACAATTTTAAAACATTAAACAGTGGTTGCTAATCAAGTTTCAATTTAACTAGAAATATCACTAATTTTAAACTCGTCTAAACTGGATGATGTTAACACAGACCTGTACTGAAGTACATTTGAAGAAGAAGATTTTGACTGACAGGAAGAACAAGCACATCTTAAAGGATGTTAAAAATTGGATCTTTATTAATATATCATTGTATGGCAGTAACACTATAAAATCATGGAGCGTAAATAAAAAATGACTAGGTAAAGCTCATCTTAAAAGATATTTCAGTCCATTATTTAAAATGGACACTAAGTTTAGTTAATCACAAACTTGTAGCACATTTGAATAAAGTTACAACTGAGTGAAACATGACTGTGACATTGAAATGGTGAAATAACATCAAAATTTGACTCCATAACTGTTACTGCTTAGACGCATGTGCATTTAAAAAGAAGAGGGAAATACATTTTGCAATATTAAAATCACTAGGATGACCCAAAACACTCCGAATGTACGGAAATGCATAATCTAAACAATTAAATCTAAGTAAAGTATGATTTCAGTTAACGAAAACGGCTCTATTAGTCAAAACTATGCCTTAGTGGTTCAAAACCAGGCTATGTCCCTTTAAAAAGTGATCTCTGTCAATGTGTATCCGTGTATAACAGTGTCAGAATCGTGGACTATATTAACAAGAGAGAAAAAAATTACCAGCATGTCTCGTAGCGTACGTCAAGTATGTTTTTCTTTTCTTGAAGTGATCCACTTTTTATACACACACATAATGGGCTGTATTATGCTATGGTGTTGTCAGTCCTTTAACTTACATACAGGACCATCAAACCTCACATGCAGGAACAATCTGAGATGGCTGTGTGTCAGGTATTATACTAGGTCACTGTGACCTATTTTGCAGTCTACTGCAGTTACACATTTGATTAACATTTTTAAAACAACCTAACCCACCCGTCCATGACACGTTGAACCTGTAGTGATTTAACGTGAATATTAAGGTGGGATATAAAATGTGGATCGTCTTCGGCGGTGGAGTTAAAAATACTTCACATTCCATCCTCTAGGTTCACAACAACAAAATCATCCATGTTATATCATCCATGTTATTGCAAGTCTCCTACCTCTATGCATTTCTCTCCCGTATATAGTTTTTCAAACATTTGTTTTCTGAAATCTTTCAAGCTATTCAGCTGAAATTTTTCAGTGTTAGATCCATGAACTAGAGATACGGAAACTATTTTTTGGGCCCAGTAGAAGATATGTATTGCTTTAGCAGTATTCTCAGAATCATGAATGTTTGTTCTATATTGACGTGTTTTTCTTATTGTTTCACTTTGACAATGTAAAACTTGGCAAGATACAGGTATTACGTTTATGGTGGTGGCAATGGCATCAACTGTTACTTGAACTATTGCAACCATTATTTGAACTATTGTGGCAACGTTCATGTTTAAATCATGTTTTCAAAAATTATAAGTTTTGGGTCAATCAAAATTGGTTTGTAGTTATTAAACATCCCTTTGCGAGTATTGATAGATGAGTTTGTTTCCCTCTCAATTTAAACTTGTTTGACCTGGATGATGTTAACACAGACCTGTACTGAAGTACATTTGAAGAAGATGATTTTAACTGATGGGAAGAACAAGCTTATCTTAAAAGATGTTAAAAATTGGATCTCTATTAATATATCATTGTACTCTAGTAACACTTTATAAACTCATGAAGCGTATGAAGACGGCGGATTATATGAATTGGGGAATGCACTGTACACAGTATAATCTTGCCTGCAGTACACAGGTTAAATTAACCATTTCCTTCCTAAATGACAGTTATTTCAACATTTCTTTGACAGGCAGTCTTTATTTTTGACAGGCACAACTCAAAAAATTATTACTAGGCTTGCTTTATGGCATTATTAAAATGTAATTTAAAAATTATATATGATGCTCAATTAATTTTGAGTGGTATATTTTGTCTCTTAACCCCACCCGTCCATGACACTTTGAATCTGTAGTGGTTTACTGTGAATACTAAGGTGGGATATAAAATGTGGATCGTCTTCGGCGGTGGAGTTAAAAATACTTCACATTCCATCCTCTAGGTTCACAACAACAAAAAAATGTATGTTATTATAAGTCTCCTACCTCGATGCATTTCACTCCCATATATAGTTTTTCGGAATGTTTTTGGGGGGTTCTGTCCTCTTTTTCTTTTTTTTCCGAAATCCTTCAAGCTATTGAGCTGAAATTTTTCAGTCTTGTGACCCATGATTTTAGAAGATTGATTAAAATTGTTTTGGACTCGGTAGAAGACATGTATTGCTTTAGAAGTCTTCTCAGAATCATGAATGTTTGTTCTATATTGACGTGTTATTGTTTGACTTTGATAATGTAAAATTTGGCAAGATAAAGGTATTACATTTACGGTGGTGGCAATGGCATCAACTAATAGTTTAACTATTGCAACCATTACTTGAACTATTGCGTTCAACATTCATGTTTAAATCATGTTTTCAAAAACTAAGTCTTGGGTCAATCAAACTTGGTTTGTAGTTAAACATGCCTATAAGAGTAGTGACATATGAGTTTGTTTCCCTCTCAATTTAAACGTGTTTGACCTGGATGATGTTAACACAGACCTGTACTGAAGTACATTTGAAGAAGAAGATTTTGACTGACGGGAAGAACAAACTCATCTTAAAGGATGTTAAAAATTGGATCTCTATTAATATATCATTGTACGGCAGTAACACTGTATAAACTCATGGAGCATAAAAAAAAAAAGTATAATCATCTCCCGCACCCCTCAAAAATATATTATAATATTAACGAAGACGCCTTATAGAGTATAAAATGTACATCAATAGGTTTCTGTTCGTTGAGATCCTCTATTCGTAGTAATGTCATTTCTGAATTTTGTCAAATGGTAACATTCTGTTCTTTGTGACAACAACTAATAAGAATAGAGTAAATCATACAACATCAGATAGTTTGTAATTGTTATGTTGGGATTTCCTTTACAATTGCTAGTTTACTGTACAGTCATTTGAATATATGCCAAATGTTTTAAACATCTTAGGATGGCAGTGTGTTGCATAATATTATTAAGTCACTGAGACATTCTTTTCATGATCTACTGCATACAACAGTAAATCCTTGTCGGGATCATATCTTGCATACAGATGCATCAAACCTCACATGTAGGAACTACTTGGGATGGTGATGCATTACATTTACTAGGTCACTGTGTGATACAAATAAATCAGACAATTTGTCTATTCTGAACATCATAGGAAAATCTTGTTTAGCCTTTGAAGAAGTCGGGACTGTTCACCATTGCAAAAAGTTCACATATTAGAATTGAATCATACCCATAACATATTCATTAATATCTGTGGTTTTACATCAAACTCTTTATGGGTGTAGCATGTACCTCAGGTCAGGTCAGGTCATAGAGCTTTACGTGCACATTCAGAGAAAGCTGTTGTAGCGCATGTGTCATGTACCTCACCGCCACTCTTGTTGTATAGTGTAAAGGGGTGAAACTTAGCCCAGTGGTAAAGAGCTCACAAAATTGATCTTCAGTTATACATTTGATTAACATGTTTCAGATTTATAAAACAACCTAATCCACCCGTCCATGACACATTGAACCTGTAGTGGTTTACTGTGAATACTAAGGTGGAATATAAAATGTGGATCGTCTTCGGCGGTGGAGTTATAAATACTTCACATTCCATCCTCTAGGTTCACAACATCTTCATCCATGTTATTGCAAGTCTCCTACCTCTATGCATTTCACTCCCATATATATTTTTCCAGACATTTGTTTCCTGAAATCTTTCAAGCTATTCAGCTGACATTTTTCAGTGTTAGACCCATGAACTAGAGATACGGAAACAATTTTTGGGCCCGGTAGAAGACATGTATTGCTTTAGCAGTATTCTCAGAATCATGAATGTTTGTTCTATATCGATGTGTTTTTGTTATTGTTTCACTTTGATAATGTAAAACATGGCGAGATATAGGTATTACGTTTATGGTGGTGGCAATGGTATCAACTGTTACTTGAACTATTGCAACCATTATTTGAACTATTGCGTCAACATTCATGTTTAAATCATGTTTTCAAAAACTATAAGTCTTGGGTCAGTCAAACTTGGTTTGTAGTTGTTAAACATCCCTTTGCGAGTACTGACAGATGAGTTTTGTTTCCCTCTCAATTTAAACTTGTTTGACCTGGATGATGTTAACACAGACCTGTACTGAAGTACATTTGAAGAAGATGATTTTGACTGACGGGAAGAACAAACTCATCTTAAAAGATGTTAAAAATTGGATCTCTATTAATATATCATTACAGCGGCAACTCTGTATAAACTCAATGGAGCGTAAATAAAAAAAGTATAGTCTCCTCCGCACCCCTCAAAAATAAATTGTAATATTAACGAAGATGCCTTGTAGAGTATAAAATGTACATCAATAAGTTTCTGTTTGTTGACGTGATCCTCTCTTTGTAGTGATGTCTTTTCTGCGTTTTGTCAAATGGTAACATTCTGTTCTTTGTGACAACATCTAATGAGAATAGAGTAAGTCATACAACATCAGATAGTTTGTAATTGATTGTTATGTTAAGCTTTCCTTTACAATTGCTAGTTTACTGTTTGAATATATGCCAAATGTTTTATACATCTTAGTATGGCGGATTGTTGCATACTATTATTAGGTCACTATGACATTCTTTTCATATAGCGGGCAGCTTGGCCCAGTGGTACAGTGCCCGCCTGATGCGCGGTCGGTCTAGGATCGATCCCCGTCAGCTGACCACTGGGTTTTTTTCTCGACATAACCATATGTCCGACGCCGATATAACCGTACTTAAAATGTGTTGAGTGCGTCGTTAAATAAACCAAAAAATAAATAAATTATTTTCATGGTCTACTGCACATAGCAGTAAATCCTTGTCAGGATCATATCTTGCATACAGATGCATCAAACCTCACATGTAGGAACTACTTGGGATGGTGGTGCGTCACATACATTTACTAGGTCACTGTGTGATACAGATGAATCAAATTTTTAATTTGTCTATATTCTGAACATCATAGGAAAATCTTGTTTAGCCTTTGAAGAAGTCGCAACCGTTTATCATTGCAAAAAGTTCACATATTAGAATTGAATCATACCCATAACATATTCATTAATATCTGTGGTTTTACATCAAACTCTTGATGGGTGTAGCATATACCTCAGGTCAGGTCAGGTCAGGTCATAGAGCTTTACGTGCACATTCAGAGAAAGCTGCTGTAGCGCACGTGTCATGTACCTCACTGCCACTCTTGTTGTATATATAGTGTAAAGGGGCGAAACTTAGCCCAGTGGTAAAGAGCTCACAAAATTGATCTTCAGTTACACATTTGATTAACATGTTTCAGATTTTTAAAACTACCTAACCCACCCGTCCATGACACGTTGAACCTGTAGTGGTTTAACGTGAATACTAAGGTGGGATATAAAATGTGGATCGTCTTCGGCGGTGGAGTTAAAAAATACTTCACATTCCATCCTCTAGGTTCACAACAACAACATCCATGTTATTGTAAGTCTCCTACCTCGATGCATTTCTCTCCCATATATAGTTTTTCAGACATTTGTTTCCTGAAATCTTTCAAGCTACCACCCATGAACTAGAGATATGGAAACAATTTTTGGGCCTGGTAGAAGACCTGTATTGCTTTAGCAGTATTCTCAGAATCATGAATGTTTGTTCTATATTGACATGTTTTTGTTACTGTTTCACTTTGATAATGTAAAATTTGGCGAGATACAGGTATTATTTTTACGGTGGTGGCAATGGCATCAACTATTACTTGAACTATTGCGTTCAACATTCATGTTTAAATCATGTTTTCACAGACTGTAAGTCTTGGGTCAATCAAACTTGGTTTGTAGTTGTTAAACATCCCTTTACGAGTATTGACAGGTGAGTTTTGTTTCCCTCTCAATTTAAACTTGTTTAACCTGGATGATGTTAACACAGACCTGTACTGAAGTACATTTGAAGAAGGAGATTTTGACTGATGGGAAGAACAAGCTCATCTTAAAGGATGTTAAAAATGTATCGATATTAATATATCATTGTACGCCAGTATCACTTTATAAACTCATGGAGCGTAAATAAAAAAAAGTATAATCTCCTCCCGCACCCCTCAAAAATAAATTGTAATATTAACGAAGACACCTTGTACAGTATAAATTAAAATGTACATCAATAAGTTTCTGTTTGTTGATGTGATCCTCTTCGTAGTGATGTCATTTCTGCATTTTGTCAAATGATAACATTCTGTTCTTTGTGACAACATCTAATGAGAATAGAGTAAGTCCTACATATATTGGAGCATAAATAAAAAATGAATAGAAAAAAAAGGATAATAATCTCCCGCATCCCTCAAAAATAAATTGTAATAATAACGAAGATGCCTTGTAGAGTATAAAATGTACATCAATAAGTTTGTTTTTGTTGACATGATCTTCTTTACGTAGTGATGTCATTTCTTTGTTTTGTCAAATGGTAACATTCTGTTCTTTGTGACCACATCTAATAAGAATATCTAGTAATTCGTACATCAAATAGTTTGTAATTGTTAATATTTTTTTTTTTTTAACACATTACAATTACGGTTATATCGGCGTCGGACATATGGTTATGTCGAGGAAAAAAAAACGGTGGTTAACTGACGGGGATCGATCCTAGACCGACCGCGCATCAGGCGGTTAATGTTAGGCTTTCCTTTAAAATTGCTAGTTTACTGTACAGGCATTTGAATATATGCCATATGTTTGAAACAGCTTGGGATGGTGGTGTGTTGCATACTATTATTAGGTCACTATGACATTCTTTTCATGATCCACTGCACATAACAGTAAATCCTTGTCAGGATCATATCTTGCATACAGATGCATCAAACCTCACATGTAGGAACTACTTGGGATGGTGGTGTGTTGCATACTATTATTAGGTCACTATGACATTCTTTTCATGATCCACTGCACATAACAGTAAATCCTTGTCAGGATCATATCTTGCATACAGATGCATCAAACCTCACATGTAGGAACTACTTGGGATGGTGGTGCGTTACATTTACTAGGTCACTGTGTGATATAAATAAATCAAACAATTTGTCTATATTCTGAACATCATAGGAAAATCTTGTTTAGCCTTTGAAGAAGTCGGGACCGTTTACCATTGCAAAAAGTTCACATAATTAGAATTGAATCATACCCATAACATATTCATTAATATCTGTGGTTTTCCATCAAACTCTTGATGGGTGTATCATGTACCTCAGGTCAGGTCAGGTCAGGTCATAGAGCTTTAAGTGCACATTCAGAGCAAGCTGTTGTAGCGCACGCGTCATGTATCTCACTGCCACTCTTGTTATATAGTGTAAAGCGGCGAAACTTAACCCAGTGGTAAAGCGCGCACAAAACTGATCATCAGTTACACATTTGATTAACATGTTTCAGATTTATAAAACAACCTAACCCACCCGTCCATGACACATTGAACCTGTAGTGGTTTACTGTGAATACTAAGGTGGGATATAAAATGTGGATCGTCTTCGGCGGTGGAGTTATAAATACTTCACATTCCATCCTCTAGGTTCATAACATCATCATGCATGTTATTGCAAGTCTCCTACCTTGATGCATTTCTCTCCTGTATATAGTTTTCCAGACATTTGTTTTCTGAAATCTTTCAAGCTATTCAGCTGAAATTTTTCATTGTTACGATCCATGAACTAGAGATACGGAAACAATTTTTGGGCCCAGTAGAAGACATGTATTGCTTTAGCAGTATTCTCAGAATCATGAATGTTTGTTCTATATTGACGTGTTTTTGTTATTGTTTTCACTTTGACAATGTAAAACTTGGCGAGATACAGGTATTACGTTTACGGTGGTGGCAATGGTATCAACTGTTACTTGAACTGTTACTTGAACTATTGCTTAAACTATTGCAACCATTACTTGAACTATTGTGTTCAACATTCATGTTTAAATCAGTCTTGGGTCAATCAAACTTGGTTTGTAGTTGTTAAACATGCCTATAAGAGTATTGACAGATGAGTTTGTTTCCCTCTCAATTTAAATTTGTTTAACCTGGATGATAACACAGACCTGTACTGAAGGTCATATAGCTTTAGGTGCACATTGAGAGCAAGCTGTTGTAGTGCACACGTCATGTACCTCACTGCCACTCTTGTTATATAGTGTAAAGGGGTAAAACTTGGCCCAGTGGTAAAGCGCTCGACGAATTGATCATCAGTTACACATTTGATTAGCATGTTTCAGATTTATAAAACAACCTAACCCACCCGTCCATGACACGTTGAACCTGTAGTGGTTTACTGTGAATACTAAGGTGGGATATAAAATGTGGATCGTCTTCGGCGGTGGAGTCAAAAATACTTCACATTCCATCCTCTAGGTTCACAACAACAACATCCATGTTATTGTAAGTCTCCTACCTCGATGCATTTCTCTCCCATATATAGTTTTCCGGAATGTTTTTGGGGGGTTCTGTCCTTTTTTTGTCCCCTAAAATGCTTCAAGCTATTAAGCTGAAATTTTTCAGTTTTATGACCCGTGATTTTAGAAGATTGATTAAAATTGTTTTGGACTCGGTAGAAGACATGTATTGCTTTAGAAGTCTTCTCAGAATCATGAATGTTTGTTCTATATTGACATGTTATTGTTTCATTTTTATAATGTAAAACGTGGCAAGATACAGGTATTACGTTTACGGTGGTGACAAAGGCTTAAACTATTGAAACTATTATTACTTATGCAACTATTACTTGAACTATTGCAAGCATTACTTGGAACTATTGCATTCAACGTTCATGTTTAGATACGTTTTCACAAACCAAGTCTTGGTCGATTAAACTTGGTCTGTAGTTATTAAACATCCCTTTGCGGGTACTGACAAATGAGTTTGTTTCCCTCTCAATTTAAACTTGTTTGACCTGGATGATGTTAACACAGACCTGTACTGAAGTACATTTGAAGAAGAAGATTTTGACTGACGGGAAGAACAAGCTCATCTTAAAGGATGTTAAACATTGATCTTTATTAATATATCCTTGTACGGCAGTAGCACTGTATAAAATCAATAAGTTTCTTTTTGTTGATGTGATCCATTGGGCTACTTCTCGTTCCAGCCAGTGCACCATGACTGGTGTATCAAAGGCCGTGGTATGTGCTATCCTGTCTGTGGGGTAGTGCATATAATGGATCCCTTGCTAATTGAGAAGAGTAGTACATGAAGTGGTGACAGTGGGCTTCCCCTCAATATCTGTGTGGTCCTTAACCATATGTCTGATGCCATATAAACGTAAATAAAATGTGTTGAGTGCATCGTTAAATAACATGTCTTTCTTTCTAAAGAATAGTTTTCTTATTTGCTTATTTTGATTATCACATTGTGTAGATGACAGTAAAATGCACAAATCGTAAGATTTTGTCTTAATCATGGTCTAGGTTACGAATAATCTAAATATGTTGAGAAATGTTTTCATGATAAGGCAACGTATGATCTGAATTGAGGTATCTGGTGTATAGATATTGTCATTTCTGTCGTTATTCTATGTCATAATTTTGTTAAATTCACAATATTTTATCTGCAGATTGAAAAACAAGCTTAAATGTGGGGGAAATGCAAATTTGTTGTCATTGTAGAAATTAAACTGTACCAAACTAGATGTAATGTTCAATACAAATGTATTTTAACCCACCCTCCATGACACGTTGAACCTGTAGTGGTTTAACGTGAATACTAAGGTGGGATATAAATCGTGGATCGTCTTCGGCGGTGGAGTTAAAAAAAATACTTCACATTCCATCCTCTAGGTTCACAACAGGTTTACACATACAAATTACAGTTACAAGTATTATACCAGGGCAATAAAGCCATCATACAAATATCTGGAGGCAGAGAATGGGTGGTGGAATGGCGTTAATATAATGTAGTTCAGTATTGGTGACAAAAAACACAGCTGATGTCTTTTTTATTTGTTGGTTATGGTCCACAAAATCAAGACAAAATATTGGTGACATCATGAAATGGTGCTAGACAAGCGATCGTAAGACGTTTTAGATTAACTGTTTTAAGATGATCAGTTTTGTCTCCACACTCTAAAATATTCCAGACGAGTGGGAGTGATCGGGTCTTGGAGAATTGTAAATCTGCACAGAAATGAATCCAGGTAACCTGTTTAGTTTTTGCGTAACCCATTGTATCCATGTAAATAGTGCTTGTAATGTTATGTA
>JAECMU010018947.1:0-10868 GCA_016106625.1 Dracogyra subfuscus
TAGACTGATGTCTCTACAGCTGATGTTCTTGTGATCTTGTTTTAGACTGATGTCTCTACAGCTAATGTTCTTGTGATCTTGTTTTAGACTAATCTCTCTACAGCTGATGTTCTTGTGATACTGTTCTAGATTGACATCTCTACAGCTGATGTTCTTGTGATTTTGTTTTAGACTGATGTCCTTAGAGCTGATGTTCTAGTGATCTTGTTTTAGACTGATGTCTCTACAGCTGATGTTCTTGTGATCTTGTTTTAGACTGATGTCCTCAGAGCTGATATTCTTGTGATCTTGTTTTAGACTGATGTCTCTACAGCTAATGTTCTTGTGATCTTGTTTTAGACTGATCTCTCTACAGCTGATGTTCTTGTGATACTGTTCTAGATTGATGTCTCTACAGCTGATATTCTTGTGATCTTGTTTTAGACTGATGTCTCTACAGCTGATGCTCTTGTGATCTTGTTTTAGACTGATATCTCTACAGCTAATATTCTTGTGATCTTGTTTTAGACTGATGTCTCTACAGCTGATGCTCTTGTGATTTTGTTCTCATTTGGTGTCCGTTCTGGAGCTCAACGCTGGTTGGCTGAAATGGACTGTCCCTTTGACCTTTTGCTGGATTCTGACAGACAGGTAAAATGAAACCGCTCTGAACCAGAAACCCATAGACCAAGTAAAAAGTCTAGGTTTAAGTTATATCCAGATTTGTAAGGTTCTGGACCCATATTCACAAAAAGGTGTAAATTTACATCTACATCTACTGTAGATTTATGTGCAAGAAGCATCTTATTCTCAGAGACGTAAATCTACGAATTATCACTCGCCGGAGAAATAATAATAAAAAAACCCATTAGAAATGATGACTATTGGATAAATAACAAATGCGCAAAACACTATTTCCTTTGTCATCTGCTAACAATGGTGAACAATGACATTTTGGTATTGGTGATGATCTGTGTTTTGGTACGAACGTGAGGTTATTTCTTAAAAAGGAAAAGATAACTGAGGAGAATTGGCAGAGTCGAACACATCCGTTTGATCACCAACAAAAATATAACTTACATGCTGCGTTAGTTGTACCCGAGGGCACTCTTATATTTACGTCCAACTGTACACGTAACTTACGTTTTCGTTGTTTCGTGAATAGCTCTTCAGTCGTAGATTTATGTTTACGTGTAAAACTAGGCTTACGATGTTTTGTGAATATTGGTCCTGTTATGTAACATGAACCAATGAAAAGCATCTGGTTTTGAGAAAAGTCCTGTTTACTGTGTATCTGGTTTTGATGGGATTTGTAATGTTATATTAAAGCTAGGCCCCTACTTTCAATAATCAGTGCTATTTCTATAAAATAATGACATTTTCCTGCTTGAAATATTATTCTGTGCATATTCAGACCTCTCTTTGTTTATCGAGTCGTAGGTAGGTGTTTGGTGCGTGTACTGGTGTGCACTATAAATTTTACTGATGTTTAATGTAAATGTTGTATTGCATATAGAGAATAGTACACAAGCCGATGATTTCTACATATACTTGACGTTGTAACTCATGTCTGCCATTTAATATTGTATCATTGTTTTAAAAATATTTAAGCAAATTATTATTTTCAACTTTACATTTATTAGTGAGTTGTAAAAATGTTATGTTGTTGCATAATGTGGACTATATTTTCTGCATATGATTAAATGAGTTTATGTGAAAAGTGAAATGGTTATGAATCATTCTTCATTGAACTTACATTCTAGCTTACAAAATATGTTTTTGCTACCATAATTAAATGGGTAAGAAAAAGTATCAATCATCATTGTGAGGTATAGATAAGACAATTTCAACCCTCAGGACAAAATGTTTTTATAAGAGCCTTGGTAAACCTTGGCCCTCACAAAAACATTTTGTCCTTACCTTATCTATGCCTTACAACTGTGATAGATTCAATTAATTTACACAGACACATACAAATGATTGATTGACCTTACTGTTAATATAATATAATATAATAGTAATCTGCATATCACCATACATTGTATATGGTGTCAAGCAGAAGAATGGGTAAAAATTTCATTTGTTGATATTTGGTCATTGTACACTTAACCTCATTTCAGTTATATTTACAGGTTTATAAAACATTTGGACTGAAGAAATCTGTGTATATGGTAAGTGTACTTTAATTAAACAATAGATTTGTTTGCTTTCTGTGCTATGTCCGTCTAATCATAGTAATTAGTGCATTAACAACTTAATCCCATGTGGTAAATTAAAGAACATTATAACTAAGGCAGATCATTTGTGTAATGAAGCTATGTGCTAAACCAGTTCTAGCTTTTTAAAAGTTATTTGTTAACTTGCAAACAAAGATAAGCACCGGTGGACAACTATTTGCTGGTTAGGTTAGGTCAGGTCAGGTCAGGTCATAGGGTTTTATGTGCACAATCATAACAAGCTGTTGTAGTGCACGCCTGTTATGGGGGCAGGTGCCGGCCTCAACCAGTTACTCCATCCAGGACAAGAAACTATTTGCTGTTAACTTACACATTTTATACACTTTATCAAGCCAACATAGTTTGATTTTCCATTTAAATACAAACTAACTGAAGGTGCTACTAAAAGTGACTTGGTGTCTTTTGTATTTTGTTCACTGCAGGTTTGTTGTGTCTTGTATGTTGTGTTATTTTATATACAGGTTTGGTCAATTTCCTGTATGGTGTATTATGGGGAACAGATGGCTGCTGGAAGATCGCTGCCACGTCCATACGAAGATCTCCATGACGACCCTAACCAGGTTTGATATTAGCTTTTGTTCCTCAGACAGAATATCTGGGTTATGATAGAATTAACTTACTGCAATGAGGTGGCAAGATGATTTTGAATGTTGTGTGTAATTCGTGTTGATTGAATTAGACAGAGGGTGTTAGGTCTGTCATTACATACGGTATATAGGTCTGTCTATGACTCTTGATGAAACTGGTAATTACAGAGACTATCCTGAGTGTTTTGCCATTGTAAACTAGTTCACACTATAGTAATTTTACACTTAATACTATAATTACTAATAAAACATATTAAACACATTTTCTTATTTAGAATATCAGATTTCTTTATTTACAATGTGCTACTGGTTATTCTTATGATTTTAGTAGCACAAACTGGATTTTATCCCTCAATAATTTCATACATACAAAAAATATAGGCTGCATTAGAAAGTAAAAAGCATTACGACTGTCGAAAGACATTGAATATGTGAATGCTAATATTAGTAATAGTGTAAAATGACTATATTAGTGGAAACTAGTTTACAATGTCATAGACAGACCTACATACTGTATTCGACATTGAATATGTGAACACTAATATTCTAAATAATAAAATGTATTTAATATGCCAGTTTAATAATTAAAGAATCTCATTAGTGTTGAACTGTAGCAGTAAACTTGTGTGTATTTCGTGTAGAACATGGTATAATACTGTAGCAATAACAGGGCGACCAACCTAATGGAATTATTTATCCGGAATTTTCTCAATTTTAAGTTTAAGTGCGCGAATGCCCTTAAAAATAAAATAATAATTTAAAGCACTCGAAAATGTCATTTTCGACTAACATTAAAAAAATAACAACAAAAGATTCATAATAATACACCTTTATTACTGAAGACAAATGAAACCAACACACATCTACAGGACCGGGGATGAGAACTAGCACATATGCTAAGGTCCTTCTTTTACATATTCAAGATTAAAAAAAAAAAAAAATGCACCATGGTTACCAATCATGTAACTTTTGATGCCAAAGACTGTAATCGATGATTGTGTGGCCCGATTCACAACAACACACATCTGATACTGTTTTGCCTGAAAACCATTAAAACCATAAAAATATTATTAATAATAATAATAAAGTGATACTAATTAAATTATAACTGGTTACCAATTGTGTTACGCTTTCATATCTATTTTGTAATGAACGCCTACGCATAATTATAAATGGAACCAGTTATTTATTGTTTACTTTCACTTTTAGTAAAAACATTTTTTCTTTACAATGAGGTGTAGACATTTAAACATTTTCATTGGTCGGTTGATAACAAAGACAGCCAATGACAACACTCCTTAGTATATTCAGAAATGGTTGCATAAAAAAAAAAAAAAGATAGCGAATTGAAAAAAAATCCCGGATATTTGGCATTAATTCCGGAATTCCGGATATGGGTTAAAAAATGCGGATTTTTCGGAAAAATCCGGAAAGTTGGTCGCCCTGCAATAAACTCTGGTCATTCATGTAGATCATGGTATAATACTGTAGCAATAAACTCTGGTCATTCGTGTGGAACATGGTATAATACTGTAGCAATAAACTCTGGTCATTCGTGTGGAACATGTTATAATACTATAGCAATAAACACAGAACAATCTTTTTAAGATTTTATGCTCTTTTGGATGTGAATATGTATTTAAATAATATAATTTATTATTCTTTTTGATATTTTTTAGCTGAAGACAAATGAATTATTACTATTTACTTTGAAGTCATTTCATTTCTGTGTGTATTTTAAATTTTAACATTGACTGATTATTACCATTTCAGATGGGAGGAGACTTTATTTTAGACAAGACTGGAAACGTTGTGCTGTTGTACTGCAGCAAGACTGCTAAAGACCGACCAAGTGTTGACCTTCTCTTGGAAACTTTGAAGGTGACTGCCATAATCTCCATACTTATATAGCAAAGGATGTGGGTCATGGGAATGTTATTTATTAACCAATAATTGCTGTATATATGGTAAATATACATCAGAACTACCAAATGTTTGACATTCAATTGCCTAAAATTGATGTGCTCTAGTGGTGTCATTAAACAAAACAAACTTTAACATTGAATATGGGGATGTTTTTAAGATTCTGCCTATATCATCAACATGATTTAATACAGATATTTTGGG
This sequence comes from Dracogyra subfuscus, assembly GCA_016106625.1. NCBI lineage: Eukaryota > Metazoa > Mollusca > Gastropoda > Neomphalida > Peltospiridae > Dracogyra > Dracogyra subfuscus. The sequence continues at coordinate 4,931 of JAECMU010018947.1, forward strand.
ATTCCATTCATGATCTTTCCAACAAAAAAATCTGGGATTAAAAAAAGTAACGAATTGTGCCAAATTCGCAAACTGCATACTAAATAATATAATGAAAATGTTAGTCTTAGAGAGGAAACCCGCAAAATGTTTCCATTAGTAGCAAGGGATCTTTTTATAAACCATCCCATAGACAGGATAGTACATACCACGGCACTGGCTGAAACTAGAAATAGCCCAGTGGGCCCACCAAGTAGGGCCTTGCATTGAGTTTGTGATATTGGCTTTCAGTATGTGATATTGGTATGGCTGTAGATTTTGTAATTCAAAAACATTACATCTGTACATAAGTGTCAGTAATTATTTTAACATTGTGTTCTTTTTTCCAGACAATTGAAAAGTGATCGTCTTGGGCTTAACTGAAAATGAAGGTCATTGTTAAACTTTCTAAGAGCTTTGACTGGATGTCATCAGTTAGTGAGCCTTTGGGGAAAATATCAGATGTCTGTCAAAGGATATTCAAGAAAAGATCAGGAGAGAAGTGCTCTCAACTCTATATAATGTATTACACAATAAAACATATTTTATTGACGTTAATATATGTAGGTCAAAACAGAAGATTTATTTCAATTTCTTTTTTAATATAAATTTTACAGCATTCTGCATTATCTGTTATAATTAAACATTACAAACCAAATTTGACTTTCATGATGATTTACCAATTTTTATCAGCTTAGGAGATAAAAAATGAAAATGTGTTTGGCTGCATAGTGGACATTTATTGCTTTAGGAGTACACTCGGAAATCATGTTAATTTTCTACCAAGACTAGTCCGTTCTTAGGACTGTGGAAGGAAGAGCACTCTCATTTAATTATATTTTTCATGTCATTTTGCCATATGCTTGCCACCAGTTACTTTAGAGGACTTTGACACATGGATGGAAAACAATAGTTGAATGTGTGCAATACAATGGTATGATTTGACATCCATGTTCTTGCTGGAATTAAGTTGCATAGTGCTGTTTTACTTTGTTCCTTTGTCTTATTATCATACAAATGTCGAATACTCGGGTCAGGGTCGAGTTTGACCCTCAAGTTCTCGTCCAATTTTTTGGACTTGTGGAGGCTCTATTCAGTATATGGGTATTGGAATAAAATGTCCAATACTGTTTTATTCACACATTCTTTTTGCTAAAAACAAACTTCGTGAAACTACATGTATATCTTTAAAAAGTGTCATATGTGTATATTACGTTATTTTGCCCTCATTATACACTTTTCAGTTGCTTTTAATGTATTTATATTTATTTAACATTGAGACATCCATGTTGAAGTTTGTCCCACCACTTATATATATACTGTGAACTTGAAGCAGTTTCAACTCTGTTCATTAAATAAGACATTTTCTTCCTTCCTTGAAGCAGTTTCATTCCATTATTACTGCTTATTCCAGGAGTTTAGTATGTTTTAGGAAATACATCATGCTACATTATATTATTTACAATACCTAACACTGACATTGATATTAAACAAATACTTTTATATTGTCTCTGGTGTTATTTAATGTAAACTATTGTGAAAGTGATGTTATGTTACAACTATCATACCATAACAATGATGTTAATTAATTGATGATATTTTGACAGTGATATTTTAAATATCTATATATATATATATATATATATATATATATATTCAGTGTAATCAAAGTATGCCATACTTTTCAGATCACATACTTAATTTTGCAATTTAAATGTAAATTAATTGAGGCCAAAGCAGTACATTTATTGACATTTAAGCAAATGTACTATGTTGACACTCCATAATCGATGTATGCATTCATAGTCATCAAACAAAAACATTTCAATAGCAACTTTACACTGGAAACTGTCCAGAGGTTCACATAATACAATTTGCATTACTAATATATAATATTGATGATGCAGAAACAAATTCTGGTAATAACCTCTGTGTGTGTGTGTGTGTGTGTGTGTGTGTGTATATATATATATATATATATATATATATATATAATATAAAACAATGAGAATTAGTTAATACGAGTGTTATGAGCCTGACAGGAATAGTCCAAATGTCTTTCAGATCCTGTCTACCAGATTTCATCCCATGATGCCTGGATCTGGAGGTTATTTATCACATTCTTTATTTCATTATTTCATAATACAAAATCTCTGAAATGCTTCTCTACCAACTCATTTAACATCTTCTCTGTTCAACTCCCATTTTAGGTTCTTGCACTTTTATGGTATCTTCCATAATCCATAATATAATAAATTTTCATCTTTATATTGCAGTTGTCCTCAAAACCAAATTTTGATTTTGAATCAATTGTCAAATTCAGCAAGATGCTGCAATTACTGGGAGCATGTTTGTGTTTTTGTGTTGTTGTTTTTTAACGACGCACTCAACACATTATAAGTACGGTTATATCGGCATCGGACATATGGTTATGTCGTGAAAAAAAGCCCAGTGATTAGCTGACGGGGATCGATCCTAGACCAACCGCGCATCAGGCGGGCACTGTACCACTGGACTATGCTGCCCGCTTTACTGGGAGCAATGCTAGTGCATGCTGTGGAGATGATGACTTGTTTTGTTTTATGTTCATTATCACTGGGATTTACAATTTTGGTTGCACATTTCTTGTTTTAATGAAACTATCAATCAGAGGTGTTTGGACAGAATAGTATTATCAGGTTATTTTACTCAGGGTAACACATTGAACAATCACTGCCACTTTCAGCCGATTTCTGCAGTGAGGATACCTGATTGATGTCACATGTCCAAAACATCTTTATAAAGAGTTGAGAGTTAATGGAATATCTATCCTGAGTCAAAACAGAGTAATTAAATTGTAACATCAGATTGATCAGATTTGTTTTCATGTTCACTTATTGTTAAACATTTGTTTATTAATTATAAGCTTAAAATTAATTACTAATGGTAAACTATCCGTAACTGGTTGCTGACTACAGACATGTTTCCACTACTTCCCAGTGTTTTGGGTATTTCATGCAAAAGCATACACTATTTAATTATGAGACGATTAGTCCAGGTATGACAGTCACATTGGCAATCCATCATTCCAACCTGACTGGCTGATTGGGGTCTACACTCAAGAATCTTATTGTAATAAGAGTCTGAGACTTTTAACATCATGCATGTGATATTATTAAAGATTCTACTAACTACGTTTTATAAGAATGTGTCCAGATGCTGAGTAGTATTAAAATGCTTTTGGAGATTATTTGCATACATTTTGTTTTTGGTAAAACATACGAGGGCATCTTTAGGTTTGTTTAATAGACCAAAGCCACACTATCTCTTAGCATTATCTGTAAGCCATCATGTCATGGAACAACAATCAAGTCTAATCTGGTTTTGTATTGCTGGAGTATCATGCAGAAAAATTGCATTTTGAGAGCATTTTGAGCACTTAAAAAAATGGTTTTGGAAAGCACCTTTTTATTAGCACATATGTTAAGAGCCTGTCAGTTTTATTATTTAGCAAAGATTCTTTTCATTATTAGTGTTAAACAAATACATCAAAAACATGATATTTTATTACCTTATACAAAGGATCTATGATAAAAAGGACAACACACTAGATTGCTGTAACTATATTAGGTATGCTATATAAGATATATATATTAGCACATTTATTGATATATTCTTTTTGACATATAAATTAATTTCTATTTGTTGTATTAAATGTATGCATAGTTTATTTTTAAAATTTTATTATTAAAATATGTAACTACATATGATTGTATTTCTGAGTTATTCATTATATATTGCATCTATTTAATACTAAGTTGGTGAATGATTGCAATAAAACACAGAACTGAGAGACATTTTTGGGTTAGAAATCCTTCTTGATACTACGCCCACTTAAAAAAGTAACTTTGTTGTGGTCCACCTCTTAAATGTTCGGTACCATTCATAGCACCTTTTTGAGTGCTTAAGAGGCTGTACTATAAACTGCATTATGTCTGCTGTAGATGCGACTCCTGGTAATATTTTCCGGACCCACTGAGGCAAATGCAGCTCAGTGGTACTGCACTTGTCCCAGAGGCTATACGTTGTACATTGTATTATTCACTGGGTTGACGGCATTTTTTCTGTATTAACCAATTGCTCATTACTAGTATATAAGAGGCCTTGAAATTATTAAGTTCTGTCTTGTCCATGAGTGTGTGTGTGTGTGTGTGTGTGTGTGTGTGTGTGTGTGTGTGTGAGAGAGAGAGAGAGAGAGAGAGAGAGAGAGAGAGAGAGAGAGAGAGAATGTATGTATATGTGGTCCATATTGGTTTGTGTATGTCAAGGTCACAATATCACCAAATTGAAAAACTATAATTTAAAAAAAATGCTTTATTTAACGACGCACTCAACACATTTTATTTACGGTTATATGGCGTTAGACATGGTTAAGGATCACACAGATTTTGAGAGGAAACCCGTTGTCGCCACTTCATGGGGTACTCTTTCCGATTGGCAGCAAGGAATCTTTTATTTGCGCTTCCCACAGGCAGGATAGCACAAACCATGACTTTTGTTGAACCAGTTATGGATCACTAGTCGGTGCAAGTGGTTTACACCTACCCATTGAGCCTTGCGGAGCACTCGGGGTTTAAAAATCCCATGCCTCGACACCTATAATTATGTCAAGCCATTAAAAGTAGTTGGTAAATTATGACTTTTTGTTCATAAATATTCCACGATTGCAGAGTTGTAAACGTTAAAATTAAAACAAATATATCACCTTACTAAACATGTGACTTAACACGTTATTCCTGTGGATCCTATAGATATAGATATATATCAAACAAATATCGAAATAACAATTTGTTAGAAAACTAAATAGCAGTGGTTCAAAATGCTGACGTATAATTATTTCTTTCCACTTACTCCAGTCTTTTGTCATAAACATGATGGCACATAGCCTGATCTTTAATATACCACTACTTGTCAGTAGTTCACGTTTGAAGAAAGGAAAAGAATGGTTGTGGATTTTAAGCTGTGTAATATAACTTGTAAACATGTCTGATTTGTGGCAGTTGACACTTACTCGACGCATTGTGAGGGACGAACCCGCTGTCACCCCATTATCTATTCTTCTCTTGACCTTGTATGCTATTCCAGCTTCTTACATCTAAAGTATTTCTCTTATAATGTTTATACGAAAACACGTTTTTGGCATGTCTAATAGAGCGGGGTGGGACGTAGCCCAGTGGTAAGACGCTCGCTTGATGCGCAGTCGGTTTGGGATCGATCCTCTTCGGTGAATCAGCTGGGTTATCTCTCGGCCGTAGTGTATGCTATCATGTCTGGAATGATGCATATAAACTAAAAGTATCCCTTGCTGCTAATAGAAAAATTTTGCGGGTTTCCTTTTTAAGACTACATGTCAAAATTACCAAATGCCGATGATTAATAAATCGATGTGCTCTAATGGTTTCGTTAAACAAAACAAACTTTGGCTAATAGAGCAGACTATACAATCATCGTGTCACTTGGAGGGGGTGGCATTTAGTTTTTAAGGAGGGGGAGGCAGGCTTATGGTAAATGTAATAGTTTAAAATCCAGCAGATTTTAAGGAGACACAACTGGCCTGGTCCCATATTTTTAAAGCTACCTTAGCGCTACAATATCGTAAAACCGTCGTAAGCCACGAACTCCTTCGTAGTGACGTATTAAGCTTACGAATGGCTCAGTAAAGCGCTCGCCTTGATCAGGGGTGTTGGAACCACTTTTTGGGTCAGGAACGTTTTTTTTTCTCTTCCTCTGGCGCTCACATAGTATAGAATCAAATCATATCCATTGCTTCCATGGTCATACCAACTTTTAATTGCTTCCGACGCTTCTGCTAATACGCGATCAATCCCGTACCGCATTCAGCGTACGAGTGTGTGTGTGTGTGTGTGTGTGTGTGTGTGTG
>JAECMU010018965.1:0-15540 GCA_016106625.1 Dracogyra subfuscus
GGGGGGGGGGGGGAGAGGCTGGATCAGCAGGTTTCTTCTCCATCTCCAGTGTTACAGCTACTATATTTGAGATACCTGGTAACCGCTTACTAACATGCATTGCTTTGTTGTTAAATAAGCTGTCCTTTCCTCGTGTGTCTGTAGAAAAAGTTCATGTTGCAGACCAAATCGCTAGTAAAACAAAAAGTCGCATGTTCTTTCTTAAATTATGCCTTAAACAGACCAATGAGTTAAGCCTTTGTCCAGTTGTGCTGCACTGCACTGACTGGAATGAGAAAAAATCACTTGAAGGATCCACCGAGGTCATTCGATCCTGTGACGCAAGCACCTCAAGCGAGCACTCGACCGATTGAGCTAAGAGAGAGAGAGAGAGAGAGAGAGAGAGAGAGAGAGAGAGAGAGAGAGAGAGAGAGAGAGAGAGAGAGAGAGAGAGAGAGAGATGTGCGTAAGCAGATACATTCAAAAACACATTCAGTACATGCATAAACCCACCATGTAACATGCACACACACATACACGCACGCACGCACGCACGCACGCACGGAAACACGCACACACCTGTTCTGCTTTTCACTTCGTTTCGGCCTTGACAGTCAAAACACCTTCTCGTGAATGCAATTTCAAACACATGCATATCCTTTTCACTGCACTGGGATTCCCTTGACCGTTAGCATTAAAAGTATATGTGTATATACTGGAAGGGGTGGGTACAGTATGTATGTGTGACACATGCTCACTCTTATAACAGTGTATAGCGAAAAAAGGGGGGTAATCAAAGCAAGCATGACAAATATGAATATCTGCTGACAAGCCCGACTGGTGCTCTCGTTACAGGCTGGGAGCCACGTGTGTGTGTGGTGGGCAGTGGAAGGCGATGACGCGTAGCTGAGTGCTGGGATTCCTACCGGTGTTGTGGATCTACCTGGGTTTGCTGTGGTGCTTCTTATTTTGAGGGAGGAAAATACGGACGTACATGCATGTCAGGGGAGCAGTAAGCAAGCTGCTCGCTGCGTCAGGCCACGCCCCGGAGTAAAGTAAGTGTCAAGTAATTAAGAAATCTGAAAGTCAGATGTTGAAAGAAACGAAAAAAAAAAAAAGTTAAAAAAAGGTCCAAGCCCATGCTTTGTTAATACAAATAGTTGATATTATTAGGAACAAAAAGTCACATGTAATCATGATTAAACCAGTTTCAGCAGTCTTGAATATCGTATACCTATTACAATCAAATGTCTTCAATTGTTTCAAAGTTAATGAAGCATGTGATAACTTTTTTTTTTAAAGAAGAAAAGAAAAAGAAAGAAAGAAAACCCTTTATTTTTAATTACATTTATTTTACATATTATAGGTTAATGAAAGCTCTAATCAAAATACCATCATGAAATAATGTATCATGTGTTAAAACGCTGTATAATAAATATTTTGAAACTAATAACGCATTTGTATTCTGTCATTAAGCTGGTTGGTCGTTATCTTTAGTTTAAATATATTACAGCTGCACATCATATGGTTTCTTATTGTATTCCCATTCCACAGCTTATCTCTGCAAACTGTTTCCACATACCATTCCTCATAGATAATGCACATTTTACAACTCGCTGGATTGACCTTCGTTCATCGGACTAACACAGAACACTGAAATTAAATTGCCTATAAAATATACAATGCATATTTAGTATCAATGGTTGTCCAAAAAAATGTGGGGAATGACTATAAAAACGAATGAACAATAGTAATTCGTTTCATGGTGTACATGCTGTATTCCTCACAATATTATACAATGTTCTAGACTACTGAATATAGAATTTATTTATTTACTTATTTATTTAGTTGTTTATTTAGTTGTTTATTTATTTATTTAGTTAGTTAGTTAATTAGTTGTTTATTTAGTTGTTTATCTAGTTATTTATTATATAGTCGTCAATCTATTTGGCTGAAGTTCTGTTCGCCGATTGCGTTTAGATCACCGGAAGTGTTCTTCGCCATTTTGGATACCACTTTCTGTACATTTATTATGTCTTCGTTTTCGTAATTTGTTTTTATAATCACCCCAACGACAAATGACCTATTTTTTCAGTTGTAAAGCTTGTATTAAAAGTGCAGAAAAGGCAAATACAGGGTTAATCTAGGTTCTTGTGACCTTACACCAAAGGTACACTTTGACATTTGGTGTTCGCGCGATCTGTCCTGTCAAAATTATAAACAGACTCCCAAGTTACTAAATCGACTCCGAGTAAAGGTAAATTACAAGGTCATTTGCATCCAGGATTTGATTCATTTAAAACCTTCGTACACTGTTGAAAACTGTGCTGTTTTGATAGCCACGCTCTCGGGTGCACCATTCCTGCCCAGACCGACTGACATCAACTGGAACAACAAAGATTTGCAATAAAGTTAGTATAGTTTGGCGGATCTGATTTCCGCTGTAGAAGGGCATTAATATGGATTTGATAAAGAGGAATGGTTGATATTTGTTCTGGCTGCCACCTGATTTAGACCTGTACTTCCCCGACCGCATTTCTGGCGTTGGTTCTCCATTGCAGACTTCATCGAACGGCGCCATCTTTCTGAAATATGCCGACTGTTGCGTGAGATGCTATTTATAATAACTGATAATCAATATATAGTCCATATCGTGTTACATGTTCGCACGATCAGCACTGCAACTTGAGTATAAAACATGCAAGTATTTCAAAATAATGATTTATTAATATTTTTGGGTGTGTTTTTCCTCAATACTAAATGCAATAATTCTGTCAACATCCTTAAACAATTGAAATAAGATCTTTCTTGCATACTATACATATGTAGCTATCTATGGTGATTAGTTATACAATACAAGAACATTATTTCTTATAGGCTACGCCTGTTGACCAGTCATTCTGATATATTAATGTTAATTAACTGAAATAAATACTGTTTAAACCATGAGAGAGAGAGAGAGAGAGAGAGAGAGAGAGAGAGAGAGAGAGAGAGAGAGAGAGAGAGAGAGAGAGAGAGAGAGAGAGAGAGAGAGAGACAGACAGACAGACAGAGAGAGTGAGAGAGAGAAAGAATGAGAGATAGAGAGAGGGGGTATGGGGTCTGGGTAGAGAGAGAAAGAGGAATTTCCTAAGGAGTAATTAATTATTTTAATATTTCATTAAGTAAATGCTTAATAGAACACCGGCCTCGGTGGCGTCGTTGTTGGGTCATCGGTCTACTCGCTGCTAGGTAATGGGTACCGACTCCAAACCCTGAGTGAGTGTTCCACAAGGCTCAATGGGTAGGTGTAAACCACTTGCACCGACCAGTGATCCATAACAGGTTCAACAAAGGCCATGGTTTGTGCTTTCCTGCCTGTGGGAAGCGCAAATGAAAGATCCCTCGACGTAAGAGTAGCCCATGAAGTGGCGACAGCGGGTTTCCTCTCAAAATCTGTGTGGTCCTTAACCATATGTCTGACGCCATATAACCGTAAATAAAATGTGTTGACTGCGTCGTTAAATAAAACATTTCTTTCTTTTTTCGTTTGCTTAACAGAACAGAAAGGAAAACAATTTTATTTTACCCAGGACCGTCGTTCGAAATATTCCTATATCATATAACAACATCAAGTTGACGCGGTTTATAAATACATTTATAAACTGTAAATAATGGAAATTGTAGGAGGAACAGAAATAGAGAAATACGAAATGCAAAATAACGAATACTTCTTACACTGTATTGGCGTTGTACTGGATATCGTTTGATATTCAAAACGTACCCTTCTATCTCCAAAAGAAATAATTAGTCATGTCACTGCTCGCAGGTCGCGTAACAAAGACGTATTGGGCACCTTCCGATATAAAAGTAACAAGATGACCATATGTGATTTAATTGTAGCCGAAAATAAACTCCAAAGTTCTTCCGTCTGCAGAGATGCTGAAGTATGTACGAGGTCAAATTCCCACATGCACTCCACCTAGCAGCTTGGTTTCTGACGTAATGCTACGTTTTTTATGTCATGTAGCATCAAGCTTTGGTATTTTGGTACACGCAATCGTACGAGCCTACGCGCTGATTCGGATGTTCATTATAAACATTCGTTTTGTTGGCGACGACGAATCTGATGGAACAGATGTTTGATTTACATGCCTAGTCTAGGCAAACAGATCGGTCCGGTGCAATTTTGATGTGGGTGGATGGGAGGGGCTTCGTAATACAAATAATGATTGATAATTTCACCGGAAGGACACCGGAAGTGACAGTCACCTCCAAACAATCCTTCCTGTAAAGCTCATGTAAGTAATAAAAGAGAGAAATAGATGAAATAAACTAAACTAAACCAAACCAAAATAATACACCATTTATTTCGGTTGATGTTAGTGCCATTGTAACTTTGAATGGGAAGGATTAGGAATATTATGGTTGCTCACTTTCCCCCACAAAATGCAAACGTTGGTTAGTGTCCCACTCACCGAACACTGACAGCCGAACTTTGTGGTTACATACGAATATATATTACGCGGTGGGGAAAAAGGAGGGGTGACGGGGAAAGGGGACCTACTGTCCCCTATACTAAGCCAGTGGCTGTTAATTAATTTATAGCGGTTTTCAAGACTAAGGCGTGGTGTGACGTAGCCCAGTGGTAAAGCGCTCGCCTGATGCGCGGTCGATCTAGGATCGATCCCATATTAATCATGCTATTTCTCATTCCATCCAGTATACCATGACTGGTGCATCCAATGCCGTGGTATGTGCTGTCTTGTCTATGAGATGGTGCATATATAAAATATCCCTTGCTACTAGTGGAAACATGTAGCGGATTTCCTATTTAAGACTATAATATAGTCATAATTATGTCATAATTACCAAATGTTTCACCTCCAATAGCCGATGACTACTAAATGAGCGTGCTCTAGAGAGGTCGTTAAACAAAACAAACTTTAAGCTGTAACGGTACAACATTTAACCGTAAGTGTAGCGGTGGGCCCATTGGGCTATTTGTCGCTCCAGACAGTGCACCACGACTGGCATATCAAGCGTCGTGGTATGTGCTACCCTATTTGTGGGATGGTGCACATAAATGATCCCCTGCTACTAATGGAAACAAATTGCGGATTTCCTTTATAATGTTTTCCCTAGCGTATTTTAGCACCGTGCCTCAATAGTCTAGCACCATCCTGTATTAAGCAGCAGCATGCTACCAGAGGTTACACAAGCGTGTTTCAGTAATTAATTCTAAAATTGCCTTTATAAAACACCCAAAAAGGTATTATTAACTAATAAAGTATGCCTTTTGTATATTTGTCATTATTAAAGCAAGCATTTAATTTACATTAATTTTTATTTCAATTAATTTCTGTGTATTGTTAATAAAAAACAAATACCCCGATAATGGTGAAAATGCCCCAAAAGTGTTTGCTCTACCATGCCTTGCCTAATTTCTAGGGAAATCACTAAATTACCAACTGTTTGACATCCAGTAGGCGGTAATTCAAGGTGCTCTAGTGGTGTCGTTAAACAAAACAAACTTTAACTTTTTGTGATTTTGGCTCCTGTTTTAGTGCTGATTTCTATTCCAGGAACAGATCCACACTATACTTAGTTTCGTTTTCCTTACACACGGGCATACCCGTTAATGGTAATAAACGTTAACAAGTGACTGATTCGCATAATCTCGTCATGACAAAATGTTCACGTTACTTGCATTGGTTTTGGTGTCATGTTTAGGCAAAGTGCTCTTTCATAAGGTTTTTACGTTATTTCTTTCACCGAGATCGGATTTCAAATCGCCGACTCGGCATATTTAGGTAGCATTATTACGTCACAATGAAATGCACTAATATATACATATTTACTCATACACATAAAATAAGACCATTAAATTTTAACAGCGAGCTACAAACAAGGTCAAAACGCTCACTAAATCGAGAGTGCATCATCGTTTCTCAATGACTGACGGGCCCGTCTTTGAAGTTTATGGGTGTATTGAGGTGCGCGCGTGTTAATGTCACCGAGGTTAGGCAGGGTTGGGGTCATCGCTTCGGAAAGTGAAATGATGTTCTTAGCCACTATGAATGAAACGCGAGTACGACGTATAGCGACCAGAACGTGTCCGGAAAAGACTAGCTGCTTCGCTATTCAGATGGTTGGTATTACTTTAAATTAGCCAAACACGGCACTTTGTCATTGTCGGTTTCGAGATAAAAAGTGCGGGTCAAAGCCATGTGTTTGCAAGGTCGCAAGAACGGAATATTGGTTTAACGACAGACGGTTTCAGCAACGGCAATTGGTGTCGTGCATGTCTGTGATAGTTCCGCTGCCAGCTAAGGTCTAAGGTACTATTTTCGTTTGGTAACAAGGGATGAACTATGTGTATGTATTTTTTTATCACAGACAGGATAGCGCACTTTTGTTACACAAACCTGACCATTGATATAATGATCGTAAAGAGTTGGCTGTGATGGCAAATTATCAAACATCGTCCCTACAGGGAGCCCGATTCTACGACTTCACGTCTTTGCTGAGCTGTTTTACCCGCTCCCCTGTAAACAAAAGAAAACGTCTAATTTTAGTTCACAGATGTCCTTTTCATGTACCCTGAGACTAGTGTGTATTATTGTACCCAGATGTTAGTTTTTTATAATTGCACCCTTTAAAGAAACTATTACGTATTTGATGACACCCAGATACATTGTTTGACCTGCAACTAAGAATTATGACATTGTTATTCATTCCAGTTAACAAACTATTTTAATGAGTACTTTGAAATAAACAGGTCACCACATGTGATTATGTTTTAAAACATTAATTTAAAAAATATAATAATAAGTTTGTTTTGTTTAACGACACCACTGAAGCACACACTGATGTATTAATCATCGGCTATTGGATGTCAAACATTTGGTAATTTTGACGTCTAGTCTTTAAAGAGAATATCCGTTAATGGTTGGGGTTTTTTCATTATTAGCAAGAGATCTTTTATATGCACTATCCGACTGGCAGGATAATACATACCACATCCTTTGACATACCAGTTGTGGTGATAATAATGAGCGGCTGAGTGTGATCTAGACATAATGTTATATCTCAAGATTATGTTACCTAAATCTCGCATATACGCATATTAGACAACCCTAAGACTCGAGTGCTATACGGAGTCGCATGCGACTTGAGAATAGCTCTTTCCTTTGAGGTGCTAATGGTGTCGCAATGAAAGGTCAATGAAAGGATGACAATCTCACTTACCAAATGGTTGACACTAATTAGTCGCTGATCAAACAACATGCTGTGTGTCGCTAATAGCTTTTACTTTGTGAACCACATCCCACTATCTATGTACTCCTGTTTCTAGTGTTCCATTGCATATGATAGGCTGAAAATATAGCTTGATATTCATTATAATTCAGTCATATTTTACTTTGTGAGCCACAGCCCACTATCTATGTACTCCTGTTTCTAGTATTCCATTGTATATGATAGGCTAAAAATATAGCTTGATATTAATTATAATTCAGTCATATTTTATGCACGCATGCGTTAGTCCAGCATTCTTAATGTAACCTATATAATTATACAGTTTTCGGTGAAGGTTTAGGGCCAATAACGTAAAGTTTGCATTGTGTAACGACACCACTAGAGTATATTGATTTATTAATCATGGTCTACTGGATGTCAAACATATGGTCACAAAGAGGAAACCCGTTACATTTTCCCATTAGTAGCAAGGGATCTTTTATATGCGCCATCCCACAGACAGGATAGCACATACCAATGCCACAGTTGTGGTACACTGGCTGGGACAAGAAACACCATTTACCGATAGGTGTGTATACCTTTCGTCTACCGGCCTTGGTGGCGAAGTGGTTAAGCCATCAGACTACAGGCTGGCATGGGATTTTTAATCCAGATACCGACTCCAAACCCTGAACAAGGCTCAATGGGTAGGTGTAAACCACTTGCACCGACCTGTGATTCATAACTGGTTCAACAAAGGTCATGGTTTGTGATATCGTGCCTGTGGAAAGCGCAAATAAAAGATTCCTTGCTACCTATCGTAAAAGAGTAACCTAAGTGTCAGAATGACCATATGTTTGACATCCAATAGCCGATGATAGGATAAAACAAAATCAATGTGCTCTAGTGACGTCGTTAAATAAAACAAACTTTACGTTTTACCTTTTGTCCATACTGCATTGAAATCGCAAAGCATGCTTGCGCCTTTAGTTGCATGCATCTACATCCCGCTGCCGAACTGCGTTTGAGAATCGCGAAATACACGGAGAACGGAGTACTACATAAACTGTGTTTACATAGCACCAAACAGTGACTTCGTGTTTAACATTTAATATAATCACAGTCGACAAATAACATTGGAAGTATCACATGTGTGCGACTTATTCCGGTGACACGTGCATATTTGTAGCGCAACATCGCACACCTGTGCTGCATGCACTCTTCTATTGGCAGCTGCATATGACGTGTCTTCAAATGTATATAACATACTGCACACGTTTGTATGCAGAATGCACTCTTTTTATTAGCAGCTGCATATGACGTTCCTTCAGCTGTATAACACACACTGCAGGCTTTGGTTGAAAAGACCTAAGCGCGACACCCAGTTTCGTATCGAGGATTATTGTCAACAAAGTGCTACATTCTTTAGGAAGAGCAGATGTTCTTCAAACAGAATTAAATGCTTCATTTGAACTACAGTATATATTCTTATGTGTGGAGGTAAAGCATACGTGCCATGAGTCGACAGCCATGACAGCAAGCTGGTAATAACGTGTCTAACATTTCATTTAATGTCAAGGAATGAAATGATCCACTTAGAACATACTGTGAGTGTTAAAGGACAGCCGTACCTAGTTTGGTGGACATCTGGATTACGATGGAAAACCTTTCAGCGATGTCGGTATTAAATACAGATATTCAAATTGAAATAAAACTCTAATCCCCAAAAAACAAACCCCCAAAAGCCCGCCAAAATAAAACAACAACAAAAACAAACAGTAAGCAAACAAACAAACAAACACAATAAAAAAAGAGTAAAACGAACAAATCTCTCAAAACCAATACAAATAAATGAATAAAAAAACTTAAGGAAACAAACAAAAAAAAACCCACTGTAAAGCTAATTTTCGCCAAACAGCGTAAAGGCAAGAAATCAGTGGTATTTTTCTCCCAAATGAACTTGATGTTAGCTCGAAATTCATCATTTTTCAAATAGATAGTATCTCCAACTGTTACTGCAACAGACATACTTTACACCGTGTAGGATTTGTTACATCGTAAAAAGCCTTTCAGAATCTTTGTCACAGGAATTGTCATCTAGCTATATTTGATGTAGTTAACATGCTTCATACTTCATCTACCTTTGACACAGGAATCGTCTCTAGCTATATTTGATGAAGTTAACATGCTTCATACTTCATCTACCTTTGACAGGAATCGTCTCTAGCTATATTTGATGTAGTTAACATGCTTCATACTTATCTACCTTTAACACAGGAATCGTCTCTAGCTATATTTGATGAAGTTAACATGCTTCATACTTATCTACCTTTAACACAGGAATCGTCTCTAGCTATATTTGATGTAGTTAACATGCTTCATACTTCATCTACCTTAGACAGGAATCGTCTCTAGCTATATTTGATGCAGTTAACATGCCACATTGTATACCTAAAAGGTTCTGGAGCATAATGACTAATGTGCAAGACAATATTACATGCATTTAACGATTGTTCTATTGTGACGCAGATGTGTCATCGACATAACGACATAATGTAGGGTTAGCATGAGGCTTGGGATTACGTTTTACAATATGCTGTGATATATTTCACATTATGTTCGTTTAATTATTCCATATATTAACAACATTCCTACAAATATATGACTCTGTCGTAAAAAAACAAAAACTTTCTAAATGATATCATGTGGATGGCTCTTCTATTCCCCCATATTTGGAAGCCGTGAATATGTGTAAACTTAATTAACATTTTGTTTTATGTTTCGTTTATTCCGTAAGAACATTACGATCAGGCTTGTTTGGAAATTCCTTTCATATGCAAAGAGAAATAAATCATCGAGACATGAAGTACCAGCTGCATGTCCCAATTTATGGAATAGTTTCGTATTCGTTTATTTACCATCGTCAGTTGTGCTGTAACACGTGCTTATTAGGCGGACGATGGCACCATGGTATGGATTTAAAGAAAATGTTTACATGGGAAACCTCTCGTGGGAAGCTCGTCATTCTCAAACCAATTGTTCCATCACTGATAGTTCAGTGGTTCATGTGCTGATAATAATGTCAGCAGTTTCTACTGAAAACATCCATGACGCATCTAACATAATTATCGGTATTATCGCTATGAGAGAAGACTTTTTCTCCCACCCCTAGCTATGCAAGACAGACCCTTTCCATGACGTCAGCGCATACGGAATAAAAATACTCCATCATGTGTGGTGATGTGGGATAGACAACATACAGCCTCGGTGGTGAACATTAGACCCAGGAACTCGGCAAAACAGATATGATGAAGTCTATGAGTATAGTATAGATGATATAGTATTTAAATTCAACACAACGTAATCATGTTAAAATGCACTAAATTAATAAATCAATAGTTGGAGCGCATTGAAAAACACATATTGCCAGCCTGATTCAGGGCAGTTTTTTTCAAAGACATGTTTTTCTTTAGTACTGTAAATATCGTGAAGCTTGTGTGATTTGTCCTCGTATTCATTATGAAGACAGTCTTGAATTACGCAATTTTCAGAATCGCCGCTGAAAGGTTGGTCCTGTTTGCTTGTCGTCACTGTGAAGTCTCCGTGAAGTCAGTCTTGTATTAATCAGTTTGTAGAAAGGTTGGCGCTGTTTGCTTGTCGTTGCTCATACTTTCTGTTTTGTCTTTCAGGAGAGATGTGGTCATTGACCCACACATTCCCCACAGGATTGATATTTATCCTCGCCAGTGTTTCAAGCCGTGAGTACAGCACTGTTATTATCCTTACCATGTACTTAACAACTAGTTTTAATAGTGACCCGTGAAGTCGCAGAACCTAGTTTGTAAACACCACGGTGTATTTTACAGTATTAGAGTCATTTGTGACAACTGACATCAGATATTACTTAGATAGTTTTTGTAATACCAGGAACTGTATTTCTTATAATTCTAGAAACGCACGTAACGATTATGGAAAGAACTTTGATCTATTTTTAGAGGGTATTTCCCCATTTCAATGTCACTGACATTTGTTTCACTCTGTTGTAACTTTATTCAGGTGTGTTACAGGTTTGTAGATCTGCCAAACTTGGTGTACATGTTCACGGGCTGAAACTAGGGTCTACGACTTTAAGGAACATGCTTAAAATTACAGTACCTTCTTAGTTTCCAAATAAATGTTTATGCATTCGTCGTTATCTAACAAGTGTGTATGTATTACCATCATTTGGTGCATTAGACAAAGAAAAACAAACACTATTCTGAACTATAGGTCTCATTTCACAGATGTCATCTGTCACTGAAATTCGTGTTAAATCGCTCAACTTTGAATCACAGAGACGGATTTTTGTTAGCACTAATGACATACACCATTTTCTCTCCGAAATTGAGAACATTTACGTCTGAAAGTTTTGGTTTGCTATATGATACCATATGGCTGTGCTATCTGTGTTTACAGCTGGTGCAGGAACCGATTCAAACCCGACTATTCCAATATACACCTATGTCTCAAAAAGCCAATGCATAATATTACAAAATAACATGGCCAGATTCCAGCCATAGAATAAACACCCCCTTGTTCACACCAGCCACCAGTGCACCACGACTGGTACATCAACGGCCGTGGTATGTGCAATCCTGTCTATGGGATGCTCCTAATCGAAAAGAGTAATCCATGAAGTGGCGACAACGGGTTTCTTCCCTTAGTATCTGTGTGGTCCTTAACCATATGTCCGACGCCATATAACCGTAAATAAAATGTGTTCAGTGCGTCGATAAATAAAACATTTCCTTCCTTCCTTCTCAACCGGAAGTCTGTTGCGTAGTTAGACCGGAAATGGTGACGATGAAACCCGAAAAGAAGATATATAACTTAATCTCGTATGTGTTGCTAACATTAACAGAAGTCGGTTTTAAATATAATTAACGAGTCGTCAGAATCAAACTTGAAATCTTGACAGCAAATAGACATATTTTAATAACGTTAGAGTCTGATGTCCTAGGGTGTCTAACATTTATTTAGTTGTTTTCAATAGTAGGTGTAAATAACCGAAGTGGTGCACAGCTGGTACACCCTCTGAATCCTCATTGTGTTATTGGTTAATGGCAACAGAGACACGTGTAAACTGTCTTAATAAATTAAAAGTGCAATTGTTTGTTTAAATGATGACCGGTTGTAACTGTAACAATGCTCCAGATGTAAAGAATGCAACTTGCGGTATTCATGATGACTTTTAATAGTAAACACAATTAATTATTAACTAGCTTGTTACGAAACCAGCAACCTGTAATTTGAGGTAAACAGGTAATTGGGGCGGGGCGTAGCCCAGTGGTATTTAGCACTCGCTTGATGCGCTGTCGGTTTGGGATCGATTCCAGTCGGTGGGCCTATTGGGCTATTTGTTGTTCCAGCCAGTGTACCACGACTGGTATATCAAAAGCCTTGATATGTGCTATTCTCTATGTACAAAACATGTAGTGGGCTTCCACTCTAAGACTATTTGTCTGAATTACCAAATGTTTCACATTCAATAGCTTATGATTAAAAATAATTTGTTCTAATGGTGTCGTTAAACAAAACACATTTTACAGGTAATAATATTAACACAAGAAATGAAATATATAGCCGGAGATATTTTCACTCTTATAATTAATGATGATAACTAGGCCGTTACACCACCCAGAATCGTAATGTAGAGTATGCTCTATTAACACCATTAGCATGGCATGTTAACTACAGTATCCAACGTGCGGTATTTTTACGACTTTCAGTCATACATGTTGAGCGCATTATAAATTAATTCGCATATTATACAACCAGGCACTTGTAAATCTGGAGTGTACACCGCAATACCATTAACACAAATATGAAACTATTTTCATTGCCGAGGAGTCTTGCGGCGGTCACTGTGATAATAGTCCGCGTTGTGATTATGCGCCGTAATAATTTACCAAGACAAATCTCGTCTTGCTTTCTTGAATGTCGTTATATTTTATTTGGTGTGTTAGGCACGCTCCTGACCTCTGACCTTGATTTTTCGGTGTCGAATGTCGTCTTGACTTCTGGCGACTGCTGTGATCCGGCGTGTCCCATCAGCAACTATACGGGACGACGTCTTTGTAGTGTTTTGTTATCGTCGCACAACACCCTTTGATGTCGCCGGTTAGGTCCGCCCAGTAAAGAAGGCTCTTGTTTCCAAATTTGATTTTATGAATGGAGACTTTCCGCAAAGTCAGCAGCATATGTAAGTTTACGAAGTGGTCGTTTCTGACGCCTAACGCTGTTATTGTCCATATTTGCAATTTAAGAGAGCTTTTTGTTAAATTCTGAAATATCTAATTATTAGGAAAGGCACGGTAATAGGATGTGAAATAACGAAAGTGCATTTATCTCCAATACCGAATACAATTATCACCGTTACTTGTTAAAATGTCGGGGAGGTCCAGTAGTAAGGCGTTCGCTTGATGCAGGGTCGGTTTAGGATCGATCCCCGTCGGTGGACCCATTGGGTTATTTCTTGCTACAGCCAATGCACTACGACTGGTATATCAAAGGCCGTAGTATGTGCTATACTGTCTATGCGATGGTGCAAATAAAAGATGCCTTGCTGCTAATCGAAAAGAGTAGCCTATGAAGTGGCGACAGCGGGTTTCCTCCCTCAATATCTGTGTGATCCGTAACCATATGTCCGACGCCATGTAACCGTAAATACAATGTGTCGAGTGTGTCGTTAAATAAACAATTTCCTTGTTGAAAGGTTGTGAAGTCCAAGTTGGCCGCTTGGTTATATATTGGCTTCTGTTAGTCGTATGAAGGTGTTTTAGTCTCAAATTTCAATTATATAACAGTGTGAGATAAAACACATTTGTTAATGTTGATAATCCAAAATTAATATAACATATTTGCCAGTTTCTTCTTCTTCGGATATGATTATGTACGCTGATGATATAATTAGTTTTTTTGTTTGTGTATAAATGTCAAATAGGGTCAAAAGAGACTGCTTTCGTTTGAGAACGGTCTGCCCATGACAGAGGTCACCAAGCTAGGCTGTTTAGGAAGAAGCTATTGGCTTGCTAAGTAGTTACGCGTTTTAATATCGGTGAGGGTTCTAGCTGCGGTGCTTGCGTCATAAGATCGAATTCCTTCACTGGACCCATTCTCTGATTGTTTTCCCCCGTCCCAATTATTTCTCAACGACTGGCATATCAAAGGACGTGGTATGTGTAGTCATGTCTATGCATATAAAAGATCCATTGCTGCTAATAGACAAATATTGCTGGTTTCCTCTAAGACTGTCAAAACTTGACTAAATGTTTGACATCCAACAGCCTATGATTATTACATCAATGTTCTTTTGTGGTATCGTTACATCAAAAACTTTTGTATGCATATATGTATATATACATAGCAATGAAATATATAGATCTATGGACACCATAAAAGTGATATCCGGTGAAGAGTCATATTTTCACTGTATTTTAGCTACAGTGAAAATATAGAAATGTTTTGTTTTAAAAAAAAAATATTATTATCCCAGATCACTGGCAATGTCAAGGTGGAGTGTGCCTTGGGTCATTGTCTTACAAATGTACAATAATAGTAAAATTATAACATATTTCATATATACATATATATACACACATACACACACACACACACACACACATATATATATATACCGGCATATACATACATACATACATACATACATACATACATACATACATACATACATACATATATGATACATATGGTAGTTACATTTATTTCATTTGTCGTCTATAATGCACAAGCATATCCATATTTGATGTTTTAGAAAATATAGAAATGGTATTTACTTCTTTTGTAAAAGTGCGTGATTAAATTATCACCCTTTGTCTCGTTTCTTCGTATTTAAATTTATTGATTACCAATGCATCTAATCGTATTTGAAAAATATAAAAATGTAATTTAAACAACTGTACCTATAAAAGTGAAATTACGAACACGAACACGAACTGAATACGAAGCTAAATAATGATGACAGAGTGTAGTGTCATTGAGTGTAAGAGTAAGAATTTAACGGCGCTCGAATCGTTTTGCTTTTGTGGAAGTATTTGGAGGATCATTTTGTCAGGTATGTTTGCACAGCAGTATTATTAAATAAAGTTGATAAAGATAATGTTTATTTAAATTTTGTTTTAAAAGTCTATGGTCAAGTAAATTTTATGGAAAAGTTATATATCACGGCGTTAGGTGTTTTCAATAGGATAAGCAAACGATATTGCGAAAAAGCGAAAAATATTGTCAAAAATTAGGAAAGATGTATATAATAAACTCGTGATGTGTGAAAACCATATTTTCACT
>JAECMU010018981.1:0-13540 GCA_016106625.1 Dracogyra subfuscus
GTACCCCATGGAGTTGCAAATTATCATAAAATATGTCCGGCGGATCCACGAACGTGCTGAAAGGGCTAACATGTTGGAAATAGTGTTTTTGAAGGTGTAAGCCTCTATTTTCGAAAGTGATCCGGAACTGGACAAAGTGATCCGCAACTGGCGTAAGTACGCCGACACGAACAGCACTGTTTTTGGTGCCAAATGTTTACCTAAATTTACATTTTATATCACTGTTTATTTATATGGTTGATTATCTTTATTACCAAGAATTTCTTTTTAAAGTCATACGCGCGCATGTTGACATAATTGACAATTTTGTTTGAAGTGATCCGGAACTGGCGCATCACCTGTATATGGCGTGTGCTGTAGTGACGTCACACCCTACTATGTTTTTACGATTTTGTATCACTAAGAGAACTTAGAAAATATGGGCCCTGGTGTATACATTTTACCATTGTTGAAAAAGCTTTACCGACGGCAAATTAAATCCCAACGACAACTGCCGTAGGTACCGTCGTTAAGTTCGAGCCCTCACTGGCAGGGCATATTTGAGTGTATCTGTGCTAAGCTCTCATCACCAATTATTAGATGACCGACTTGGACAGATATTGGAATTTGTGCACAGTAGCAATTCCTGGACCAGTCTCACTGTATATTACATTAAACTGTTTGACATGGGTAATTATTCTGGTACAGGTGTGTGTGTGTGTGCAAGGAGAGGGTTTTGAAGCACATTTTCTCAATATATTGTGTATATAGTGTAGGGAAGCATGACTCGACCCATCTGTAAATATCTGTTGCCATAGCAAACCCAACCCACACCCCGTTAAAATGTCTACACACGCACCTGTTGAATTCACAGTGATACAATTACATGTAGACGCATACTGATAAATTATAATACACATAATTATAACACACACGATTTCATCAAATTAAAAACAATATTTAATTTAATATTAAGGTATGTACAAAGTGCTAGAGATTCAAATATGAATAATATTGATAAAATATACCAAGATACTTTGAAATAAGCATCAATATTTTGTACTTGTACCGCAAACGACACCATCGTTGTTTCAACATAATTAAGAAAAATGTGATTATACATCTATGCATGTACAAAAGTACAATGCAGTGGTACAATGTATAGTCGTACCACATACAGAGACATTATGGGTCTAAAAACACAACGCAATAAAAGCCACTACCTTAACCATTCCATATACAATGCAGGTAGTTTTTAACCTGTGGTGCTTTCATTGAACATTCTATTATCACTTTTATCATTTATTTTATATATCCGCTCTATACAGGAACAATAATGACATTAATATATTTTGTTACTTAGTATTATACCGTATGGGAAGGTTAATTGAGTGGCCTTTATAAACAGGTGTTTACAGTATTTGAAATCAGACTGCAATAAAAAATCTGGTTCATCTTTCTGTACAATACTAATGAAGATAAACGGGTCATTCACAAACATGACACACATACATAAATATGAATCATTATAAACGAAGCACCAGAGACTAGAAACATCTCTCTCTCTCTCTCTCTCTCTCTCTCTCTCTCTCTCTCTCTCTCTCTCTCTCTCTCTGTATCAGTGTACATAAATGTGTAGGTGTCTGCGTGGTGCCCTTAAAAGTATTATTTGTACATTTTACCTTACAAAACGACATACGGGTTAATTTAAACAAGTAAAGTATTCGAAGCATTTACATCTTTTATCGTAAAGTCAGAATGCAATGACGTCTAACATAGTCCTGTGGCTTAATTCCAAATTTGGGCCATTTTGCACTTTGGCCCAAAGCACCCAATTTGTTATAGTTGTTCCTTATGAGCATTTAATTATTTTGTGAGGGGCTACCCACTTTTAGAGGTCATGGTCAAAGGTCAAATGTAGACACGGATAGTAATCTTAATACTAAAACAAATCTGCAATATATTTTCCTCTAACAGTGCATTTATGCTCACAATAGTTACTGCTTGTTTCAAACTGAAACTTTAATTTGTTATAAAAAAATAAAAAATAAAAAAATATACATGCATGCCTATAGGTATAGAACGTTGCAATGCACTAAGGGCTAGAGACGGAGTGTAATTGTATGACATATTTAGTACCGACAAAGTCAGTGGTTTGTATGCGTCATCTTGTCAAATAGTAGTGTACGTAACATCGATGCAAAATATTTCCCACTGAATATTAACACTGGAGTAGTCAGTTGTAAACAGACACTTGGATATGCCTGTAGTAGTCAAGATACTGTCAGTAATAAATTATTAATCATTATGTACACATGTTGACGATCACTGACCTTAAAGAAGATGGTCAAAACGTCTGAAGAAAATCAAACATGGTCTGCATTGACTTCCCAGTGAAATTCGTTACTGCAAAGCTTTTAATATAAAGTCGATATTTTTATGTTTGTTATAGTGTGTTTACCGCTATTTGGTAAAATGAAGACAGAAAAAAATATAGCCGAAACAGTGTCGCATTTACCAACGTACCCCACTCCCACCCTCTTACTTCCGAGTGACGTATCTAATAATACATGTCATTATTACTGACCGAATGGGCAAGTCAATGCTAGAAGATGTAATAATATGATTTAGGACACAGCAGCCAAAATAGAATCCGTTCGCATTTACGAATGCACGCCCCCCACCCCACCCCCACCCTCTTAATTCCCGGCGACGCGTTTAATAAATACACACTATTAATAAGTCAAAAACTGTGATAAAAAATGTCATCAATATAGACCTGCTATTTAATATAAAGAAGAAAGAAAGAAACATAGCCAAAACAGGGTCCAATCGCATTTACGAACGCACCCAACCACACCGCACCCTATTACTTCGCGGCGACGTGTTTAATAATACTGTTAAATAGTTAAAAACTGTGATCAAAACTGTCATCATTATAGACCTGCTATTTAATATAAAGAAGAAAAAAAGCAAAAATAACCAAAACAGGGTCCATTCGCATTTACAAACGCACCCTATACCACACCACCCCACCCTCTTACTTTCCGGCGACGCGTTTAATAATATACACTATTAAAAGAGTTAAAAACTGTGATAAAAACTGTCATCATTATAGACCTGCTATTTAATATAAAGAAGACAAAATGCAAAAATAGCCAAAACAGGGTCCATTCGCATTTACGAACGCACCCTATACCTACCCACCCCACCCCACCCTCTTACTGTCCGGCGACGCGTTTAATAATATACACTATTAAAGAGTTAAAAACTGTCATCATTATAGACCTGCTATTTAATATAAAAAAGAAGAAATGAAAAAAATAGCCGAAACAGGGTCCATTCGCATTTAAGAACGCACCCCACCCCACCCTCATACTTCTCGGCGACGCGTTTAATAATACACACCGTTAAATAGTTAACAGAATCAGAGAAAAAAAACATCAGGCCACAACTCAGAACAATCAGAGAAAGACTTTGCGGTGAAAGAGACAACCTGTGGAGTTCATGGAGGCGGTAAAACTCACGGTTTGAATTCCCGGAGCTAAAACTGAACGCAGACGAAGAAATAGTTAAAAACTGTGATCAAAACTGTCATAATTATAGACCTGCTATTTAATAAAATAAAAAAGAAACAAACACAGCCGAAAGAGGGTCCGTTCGCATTTACCAATGCACCCCACCCCACCTTACCCTCTTACTTCCCGGCGACGCCTTTAATAATACACACTGTTAAATAGTTAAAAACTGTCATAATTATAGACCTGATATTTAATAAAAAAGAAGAAAAAACACAGCCGAAAGAGGGTCCGTTCGCATTTACCAACGCACCCCACCCCATCTCACCCTCTTACTTATCGGCGACGCATTTAATAATACACACTGTTAAATAGTTAAAAACTGTGATAAAAATTGTCATAATTATAGACCTGGGGCCTAATTCACTAAACTCTCTCAACTTTGCAATCTCATAGTGCAATGCTAAAATACTTGCACAGAGGATGCTTTGTTGTCTAGCAGAGCCTAAGAGACCTTTGTGAATTAGGCCCCTGCTATTTAATAAAAAGAAGAAAGAAAAAAACCTTAGCCAAAACAAGGTCCGTTCGCATTTACCAACACACCCCATCCCACCCTCTTACATCCCTACGACGCATCTAATAATACACGCTATTCCAAGAAAGAGTTAAAAACTGTAGTCACAGCTGTCGTCGTTGTAGAATGGGTCTCCGAGCTCCGAGCCCCTCTGTTTGCGCTCCCTGACCTTCTCGGCGTGTCGCTCCTTGGCCTTGATCCTGTCTCGGATCTCGTTCAGCCGCTGCTGACGCTTGTCCTGCACCTCGTCCATCTTCCGGAACACCTGCTCCTCCTTCTCCTTCTGGTACTGCGCCAAGTTTTCCAACGCCGCCAGTGAATCGCCTCTGTCCTTTCGTCTAATCTTTTTCAGTTTTTCCTCTTCTCTTCTCTGCAAGTTAATTAGAAAGAATATAACTAAGGTTTCAGGCGCGGATACAGGATTTATAGGGGATTATAAGGAAAGAGAGGCACATGGACCAATTCATGAAAAGTGTAAACCAGTTCTTTTTTTCTTTTCTTTTTTAAAGTCAGACAAAAAGGAGGCACTTTAATATATTTAGGGGTGGAGGACAGGCTCCCCTGGTCCCCACACTGGACCCGTCTCTAGGTTTTCCCCTCACTAAATTTGTGGTGTCTACTATGGGTTCTCTGTTATGCACTGCCATTACACGAGTTAAAAAGAAAAAAAGAAAAAAAGAAAGAAAGAAGAAGAAACAAACCATTAATTTAATTGTGTACGTTACACTTCCAGCCAGTGCACCACGACATTTACACCAAAGGCCGTGGTATGTGCTATCCTGTCTATGGCATGGTGCATATAAAAGATCCCTTACTACTAATGGAAACATGCAGTGGGTTTCCTCTCTGAGACTACTTGTTAAAATTACCAAATGTTTGACATCCAACAGCCGATAATTAATAAATCAATGTGCTCTAGTGGTGTTGTTAAAGAAAACAAAACTTTTTGTACGTTACACCACTTTGCAGAATCACCCATTTTATTGATTGTATTTAAACTATCAACCTATTACCTAACTGTATGCGTCAAGTACTCATTACAGGGTAAGCACACACATATTATTTATTAATGTTTATACGTGTTGGTTCGTGAATGTGTATCATCGACTATTATTGGTTGTTATCAGCAACCATCTTTGTTTGGATTTAAATGATGGTGTAAATTAGTTTTGTTTTATCGGTTCCAGCCGTGTCTGGTGTTGTTATCATATTGTACTCACCATCATGATGGTTTTGGTGAATAAACTAATAATTCTTATTCTTGTAACCTCTGTTTGATCCAAAAAATGTTTATTTGTAAATTAAAAAGCAAAAAGAAAGAAAGAAAGAAAGAAAAAATACCTAGACCTCCCCCCAAAAAAACAAAAACCCAAACAAAAACACCCCACAACAACAAAAAACTGAAGAAAAAACCCCTGTAAGAAACCCCCATCAGTATTGTAACAAAGTAATCCCAAAGATACTCCATTGGCGATAGATCAGGGGACAGTGCTGACCATTCAAACAAAGGGATATTATTGTTCGCTAGATACTGTGTTGTAACACGTGCTATGGGCGCTCAGACGCTGTCTTGCTGAAATGTGTGTATATCCCGATGCTGATGAAAGAAGGGAATGACGTGATTTTGCAAGACGTTATCTAGGTAATAAACGACATTCATTTTGCCACGGCAAACATGAAGTTCTGTTCGGTAATGATAACTAATCCCGCCCCACACCACGATACTCCTTCCATCCCATCGATCCGTCTGGCAGTCATTGTGGTAACGTTCTCCACACCTACGCCACACCCGCAACCAACCATCAGCATTCCTTAAATGGAAACGGAGTTCATCAGAGAATAGCTCACCATGCCAACTTTGTAATCTCCAATGACAATACCTTCCTGCCAAACGTCGGTGCTCATTTCAATGTCGATCAGTCAGGATAGGTCCAACATATGGTCGTTGAGCACGCAGCCCAGCAGTGCGAAGACGGCGACGCACAGTGTCTGCGCTAACCTCTCGTGGACCTTGAACAGTTGGTGTAGTCCTGATAGCTGGTAGCGTTCGATCACGAATAAGGAGGCGAACAATATGGCGATCTTGTCGTGGTGTCGTAACACGTCGTTGGCCTGGACGTGGACGTCACAGTCCCTGGTGGTTCCTGTCTTCTGGTATCTCCTGTGGAGTCTAGTGATTGTTGAATGGTGGCATCTAAACCGCTGTGCGATGACTCTACTCGAAATGCCGACTTGAAGCATGCCTAAAACACGTTCACGTTCCTCAGCTGTCAACCTTGCCATCACTTGTTTAACATTCCCTCAAAGACTACTTACTTCATAAATGAAAGTGGCTTTTCAGAAACCATCTTTTTATAGCACCAATCAACATGATTTGCACATTCAATTTACGTTTTTCATGAAATGCATGTAATATGTTGTTTTTGTTCAGACAATCGTTTTGGTAAGTAATTCGTCGTCATGCATTGTCAGTCATTCATTGATATTTTTAATGCTGATACACGCCCCATTCACATTTGTTATCATCAACTGGTGTTGCGTTTTCAATGCTGTTCAGTATATAAATAAAGTATATAAAATATGATTATAAGAGATATTTGTGAAAGTTCGAAGTATTAAACATACCAGTGATATTTATAATCACTATTCTTAACAGATTCTGAAAAAAATATGGTTCCTTTGTTTGTGATGAATAGCAGTCATTTCTTTTTTAAGGCGCAAAGTGAAATAAGGTCTCACTGTATGCTCATAATTACTATGTTTAAGACTAAACTTAATCTTACGCATCATAATAAAATTATTTTTCATAAAATAATGTTTTAAAAATCCAAATAAACACACCTTTCTCCGTTTCTCGGCCCTTTCGAGTTTCTCTTGGATTTCGTGTTGGGTTAAAACTTTCTTTTTTTTCTTTTTTAGTTTCGCAAGACGTGGAGGCGGTCTGACGGCAGTGCTCGAATGGCTGGCAATGATTTCAAAGCTGATGCCTCCAGCTGATTCGGCTTTTGGTTTTGATATTAATCCCTCATCTCTCAAAGATTGTAATATTGTGGCTTCTTCTACCCGCTTCTTGTCTTTGGCACGGAGTAGATGAGGGCACGCCTTTCCTGTAATTCCTATATCTGGAGAAACCATTGTGATATTTTAAATTTTTACACACTTATAGCAATTAATCCACAGTTCATGAACATTAAAACATATGTTACCTCATAAAAAATAGAAGGTATCAAACTAAAATGTCGCTCGATGCGCGGTCGGTCTGTGATCGATCCCCGTCGGTGGGCCCATTGGGCTATTTCTCGTCACAGCCAGTGCACCACGACTGGTATATCAAAGGCCGTGGTATGTGCTATCCTGTCTGGGATGGTGCATATAAAAGATCCCTTGCTGCCATTCGGTGTCTGACCATGTGTCTAACCATGTGTCTGACGCATTATAACCGTAAATAAAATGTGTTGAGTGCATCGTTAAATAAAACATTTCTTTCTTTGTTGCATTAATTTGATTTTATTAAAAACAAAATAAAAATATCTACACAATTCCCAAGAAAGTTCTGACACCATTTCATGACCAGTTACAACATTTTTACAAACTGAAAGCATTCCCTCCAACTTACCCAGTTCTCTTTCTTGTCCGAACTCTTGGACCACCATGTCGACGACATCTTTGGACGAGTTCTCCGTGATTATTGTGGCGTACTGGACATCGCCTAGTCCCGAATCGGAACTCTCCGTAGAATCTATGTCGGATTTGTTTTTATTGATATTGACTGGCTGGACACTTCCAGGTTTAAAGTATACGCAACCCATTTTGTTTCTGAGTGAATTTACCGCTGACAAGAGAAAGAATAAGATACCACATTAATGAATGTACCGAACCGCTCTCATTTAAGGTGCGCGATCAAAAGTACCATATGTTTGACATTCATTAGCCAATGATTAATTAATCAATGTGCTCTAGTAATGTTTTTAAACAAAACAAATTAATTATGATAAAATAAATAATAGTGTTTTAAAAATTTTTTTTTTTTTTTTTTTTTTTTTTTTTTTTTTTTTTTTTTTTTTTTTTTTTTTTTTTTTTTTTTTTAATTATTATTATTTTTTTTAAATATTACTGAAATAGGAAACCACAGGTAAGGAATGATTTTACCTATTTCGAACAGTGATTTTTGTCTGTTTCATTATAAACTATGTTTATAAGCACGACAGCAGAACCTTTCTGAGCACTATCAGAATTTATATTTATTTCGGGCAGGAGAAAACCTCTGGCTGAGGTAGGTTGGTGATATTCCTACCCTTTTGGATTTGCAGTTGCACTGGTATCATGTCACAAGTAGGGTTTACTATTGCATTAGTATTGCGATAGTTAAAATACTAAATTATGATTGTATTGCAATAGTGGTATTACTTGTCTATTGCAATAGTATTGTGAATTCTTAAATTGCTTGATAACAGTAGGTCTAATATGAATGGATATTTCGCAAAAATATTTACCTCTGTCTTTCAATATGTATGTATGTATGTATGTATGTATGTATGTATGTATGTGCGCATGTATGTAGTATGTATGTTAAGTGTGTATGTGTTTGTCTATATGAGAGTGCGTGCGTTCGTATATACGTATGTCTGTGCTTGTATATATGTAGACCTGTGTTTGTATCAGTTATTTGTAATAATGTTACAAGGTAGCGAAATAATGCGTTGGTCGTATATTTCACTATGCATACTATATCGATGTTTGGGGCGAGACGTAGCTCAGTGGTACAGCACTCGCTCGATGCGCGGTCGGTCTGGGATCGATCCCCGTTGGTGGCCCATTGGGCTATTTCTCGTCACAGCCAGTGCACCACGCCGTGGTATGTGCTATCCTGGTGCATATAAAAGATCCCTTGCTGCTAATTGGAAAGAGTAGCCCATGAAGTGGCGACAGCGGGTTTCCTCTCTCAATATCTGTGTGGTCCTTAACCATATGTCTGACGCCATATAACCGTAAATAAAATGTGCTGAGTGCGTCGTTAAATAAAACATTTCTTTCTTTTTTTGATATCGATGTTCAATTACTGTAGATCCTGAAATTAATGCGATCATAATATTAATGCGAAAAAATGCGAGTTCGTGTTATTCGCAGTAATAATATAATACATTTAATTCTATGTTTTCAGGCCCGTAGGAGCCGGAAGGGGGGGGGGGTATGAGGGGCGGCGGTGGTGGTGTTTAAAGCCATCCAATTAAAAAATATTCACTGGCGAGCATACCAGTAGCGGACCCGGGGTGATAAGGGTCCGGACCTCCACCCTTTTGAAAGCCGACCATAACCTTTATGGGAAAACGTGATTATATTAACTGTTCTAACTACCGTACTTAAATAATAAAAATATTACATTTAGAGCTCCCCCACCCCCCACCCCCCACCCCCGGAATTCTGCATCCACGCCTGCATACCCTATTCTTTCTGGGTTTATTTGTTGTATTTGTGAAAATGTCCATCACATGATGTGATAATTTGAAAGGAGAGTTTGGTAACTCGAGCCGTACCACTATTTTTCTTTTTAAACTGTGCCAATCCTGTGATAACACCAATTTTACGCTATGGGTCATACATTTAGGGTAGATTCCAGAGTTATTGAAGCTGTGCAAAATAAATGTAGTAAATTTTATATCTTCTTATGGTTGAGAAGATGGTAAATAAACAAACTATGGTAGTGTGTTAGAGCTCCTCTCCAACTCATTTATATAACTATTTATTAAATAGTGATGTCAACGTATCCAGCTATACCTCGTTTCAGAGTATCTCGTCAAAGTTATTTAATGCTAAAAAGAAATAAAGAAATGCTTTATTTAACGACGCACTCAACACATTTTATTTACGGTTATATGGCGTCAGACATATGGTTAAGGACCACACAGATTTTGAGAGGAAACCCGCTGTTGCCACTTCATGGGCTACTCATTCCGATTGGCAGCAAGGGATCTTTTATTTGCGCTTCCCACAGGCAGGATAGCACAAACCATGGCCTTTGTTGAACCAGTTATGGATCACTGGTCGGTGCAAGTGGTTTACACCTACCCATTGAGCCTTGTGGGGCACTCACTCATGGGTTTAAAAATCCCATGCCTCGAATGGGATCCGAACCCAGTACCTACCAGCCTGTTGACCGATGGCCTAACCACGATGCCACCGAGGCCGGTATATTTAATGCTACGGTCCTTAAAGTCCGAACCAACTACAATACATTACTCTCCTACCTTATTTTACTGTTAAATTTCCCCCAAATTTTGTCCAAACATAAGTTGTGAAAAAACCCCTATTACATTGACAGATTCCACATTACGAGACTGTAACGATGTCGAGTATTTTGACTTTTAGATAGCTGGACGGACATTTGGACATAAATACGCTCACATTACAGTCCGAGACCAAGTGTATTTATTTGGCAATTGCCGACAACCAAAATGTTGTCAAAGATTTTCGCTCTGGTACCACAACAGTCCTATCATGATTCAGATGTTAATCTCTAAAGTACTGTCGGAAATAGAATAAAAATGATTTTCGTCGATTATTTCTTACATATTAAAGAGACAAGTAAATATTATGTAAATATATATTTAATTATAGTATACCTAATTTAGCATTTACTTGTTTGGGCTCTCATCGATGTACAAGGTTGTGTTTACTCTTGAAATTAAAAGAAATATGTCCGTAAACAGGTGATTTGTGCACTTTATTGGAACAGACTATAACAAATGTTGATTAACACGTTTCAATTTTATTGCTGTTACAATCGAGGGACTGTTTCTGATGACAGTTTACCCCTATTCCTCTCCAAAATAAAATATTTGTAGACATTTATAAGTAACGTTTTAGCAAAACTGTCAAGAACCATTTTTAGTTTATGATCTATATCGGTATTAAAGGTGCCATCTCAGTTGCATAATGACAGCTATTGCAAATCATGTTTTTATTACATTTTGCTCTAACATTTAAAGACTACACCTTTAACTATATGCTCTTAAATAATTATAGGAAATAATTTTATCTACTAGTAAAAAATACATTTTTATTGGAGAATCTTGATCACAAACATATGCTCACATAGAACTATGATATAGCACCTTTAAGTGGTTGCAAGACTGTGTAAATTTCTAATGTACTTATATTGAATTTATATTCACTAAATAATTAATAATTTATGCTGCAATTCAAAATAGTCAGTTAATTTTCAGTTTTAAATGAAAAATTAATTTAAGGTTAAATGAAATTGACACATATCATCAAAATGTGTTATAGTCTGTTCCAATAAAGGCCACACATATCCTGTTTACTCACATATTTCTTTTAATTTCAAGAGTAAACACCACCTTGTACATCAATGAGAGGCAAAACAAGTAAATGCTAAATTAGGTAAAGTATCATTAAATAGGTATTTACAAAATATTTACTTGTCAGTTCAATGTGAAAGAAATAATTGACGAAAGTAATTTTTATTCCATTTACGACACTACTTTAATACACGCACTGCAGTACCCACATTCAGCTAAACATCGGCAATCTCCGGACAGAATTCTATGTTCGCCAACCTATATCGTGACGTTGCGTCACATGATCGCCCACTCAGCCATTCCGTCTTCCAGGGGCCGTCTCAAAAACAAGTGCCCGACAATCACAAAAGAAAAAGAAAAGAAAAAGAAAAAGAAAAAAAGAAGAAGTTTGTATTGTGTAACGACACCACTAGAGCACATTGATTCATAAATAATCGGCTAGCGGATGTCAACTATTTGGTAATTTTATCATAGTGTTAAGAGAGGAAACCCGCTACATTTTATCATTAGTAGCAAGTGATCTTTATAGGCCTATGCACTATCCCACAGACAGAATAGCACATATCACGGCCTTTGATATGCCAGAGTGGTACACATGCCAAGCAGGCATACGACTCGTAGATGAAAAACTTGTTTTTACCTTGAGAAAACGTGAATGAAATGTCTGTGTGTGTGTGTGTGTGTGTGTGTGTGTGTGTGTGTGTGTGTGTGTGTGTGTGTCCAATGGTAAAGCGCTCACTTGATGCGTTGTCAGTCTGGGATCGACCCCCGTTGGTGGGTCCATTGCGCTATTTCTTGCTTCACCCAGTGCAACACAACTGATATATCAAAGGCCGTGATATGTGCTATCCTGTTTGGAATGGTGCATAGGTCTATACAGATCACTTGCTACTAATGGTAACATGTAGCGGGTTTCCTCTCTAACACTATGATAAAATTACCAAACATTTGACATCCAATAGCCAATGATTAATGAATCAATGTGCTCTAGTGGTGTCGTTACACAAAACAAAATGTGGGTGCTGTCGGGTATCTTTCTGTAGTGTTTGTATTGGTTATTAATATCTTAATTTGTTTAAATCAAATAACTCAAAAATGGTCGATGTAAATGTATTTGACGTCAAACATAGTCTATGATAGGATTGTTGTGGTCTCAGAGCGCAAATCTGTGACAACTTTTTGGTTGTCGGCAATTGCCAAACAAAATACATTGTTTGGTCTCTGACTGTAATGAGAGTGTATTTATGTCCAAATGTCCGTCTAGCTCTTTTTTACAGTCAGAGTACTCGTGCTAGGACTTTCGATGGTGATAAGTACTTTAACTGGGCTATAAACGTCAAACAAATTTTATTTTATTTGGTTTGATTTTGCATGGATAAATCAGGGAGTAGATAATACTGATTTGTTTATCTCACTGTATACTTTATAACAAAATACAATTTATCAATATGGTGATAACTTAAATGATTAAATGACTCCCCATAATTGTCCACTCCCATCAATTGTTTTCACGGTGAGGTCTGTATTTATAGTAGTTTCTACAGGGATCGCCTTTTTATATTTTGGAATTTACTAAAATATATTTATTTCCGAGCAGATTGTTTTCACACATAAATAGGTGCGTGTTTTGTTATTTCTAACACACACACACACACACACACACACACACACACACACACACACACACACACACACACACACACACACATACATATATATATATATATTTGTAGGAGAATGAGACGGACACAAAAGTAGGGCTACATTATTCATACAGTGTATAAAGCGGTTTTGCGTTTCAAACTCAAAACATTTTACGTTCAATAGGGACACGCTCTCTCTGAAACCGGAAGATTGTCAGACGTAATGCTTAAAAGCCGGAAGTCGGGCAGAGAATTAGGTTTTTTTTTATTGGAGAACGTGAAGGAAAGTTGCCGCTTTTATTTTTCGCGCATGTAAAACGATGGTTTATAAGATCACATGATTTATTGTAGCAATAAAAAAAAATATTAGTGATGGAAAAAAAAAATCTAAAACTATTTACAATGCAAAATGAATATTATTGCGAATGATAAAGGGATTAAAAATGCAGAGGCAGTGTATATTTGCTGAAGGACTGTAATTTTTTTTAGCAGCAATCGGGGGGGGGG